>MAOA02000035.1:605000-863289 GCA_002742255.2 Ceratocystis albifundus | reverse complement strand
TTTTTTTTTTAATCCGATAATTGCATTTGGTACGTACAGCCTATGGCAATATCGAGTAGAGTCTCGACGGACTATTTATCTAAATTTTCATACATTATATCCTCCTCCAACTCCACCTCTCAACCACTCTCACTCCCCCTCTCCCTCCTCCATCCCATCCTCTCTCCTGCCACTATCTCGTCCATCTCGCTCCGCCAGTCCACCAACCCACTGCTGCGTGCCAAACTGCGTCGCCTCGATGAACTTGAGTAGGGCCTGCCTCCCCTTGTTCGTGAAGAACAATTGCGGTATTTCGGGCCGCGTCCCGAGATCCAGGGTCAACCGTCGCCTGTCTTGTGTGAAGTTAGGACACTCAAGCACAATGTGCTCGACTGTCTCCTGTTCCTGGTCACAGTGTCGACACTTGTCCGACGTGACCTTCTTGGCCTTCAGGAGTGCTGGAAGATAGCACCCCTTCCCCATTAGGAGATGGTAGAAGGCTGACGTCAGTCTGCGCTTGCCTCGTAGAGGTTTGCGCAAAACTGCCGTTCCTCCACCCATCCTGCGGTAGTGCTTACCGCACTTGTCTCGAGGGGCCGTTCGTGTCACGTCGGGAGGGTGTGTCGTCGCAGGAACTCTTGGTGGGCAAAGCAGTTTTTGCCAGTTGTCGATTGCACTTTCTCGGATGGCACGTTTCACGAAGCCCTGTGTGACCATAGGCTGCTTGGGAGGATCCCTCTTCAGGGCCTCCTTCGCAGCCATATCCGCCAGTTCGTTACCTGCAATACCCATATGTCCTGGACACCAGTGAACCACTAGTGTAGCAGGATTTCTGGGAGCAGGCAGCGCCCTGATCCTGGCCGACAGCTCGTTGGGCTTACCCAAACGCTGGATCGCAGCGTGGCTGTCGACAAAGATGTAAACGGTTGGCGAACAGGTTCGTAGTCGACGTGCGTATCGGACGGCTCGGAGATCGCGTGTGACTCGCAATCGCCACCTCCATGTACGGTCCCATGGCCTCGCTTTCCACGTAAATGGTGCGCTTGCCGCGGAGGTGAACGACAGCATAAGCTGATCGATCGCCCTCCTTGGAACCGTCCGTGTAGATGACGTCAGCGCCGTCGATCGTGCAAAGGTCGAGTTCTTCACGTAGCTTGTGGTGTGCCTCGGTGGCTTCTTCCTTGGTCAGTCGCGGAATAACAGTTGTCAGTGGGAGCGGCGCGCGCCAGGGCGCGTCCCATTCGATCCGGTCGCGAAGGAGGATTCCTCGAGGAATAAATTGTCGAAGCTGTCGTGAAAAGAATTGGAGTTGACCTACGGTATCTGGCTGCTGAAGCCCGACGCTGCCAAAATCGGACTCAGAGTTGAGCTCGTCTTGCGCCGGCTGCATCAGTTGGCGAACGGGATGATGCTTCGGGAAGGCGAGGACTCGTAGTGTGTACCGTAGGTTTTTGAGATCAAGGGCAAGTGGAACTGGCAAAAGTCCCGCTCCAGCTCGGTGGCGAGAGTCGGGGAGCCTCGTCCCGTGCCCAAGATCTTCTGCGCAACCCGATACTGCATGGCCTCGAGGGTTTTCGCGAGGCCAACGGGTTTTTTGTCTGTCCACCACAGCTCTGAACCGTACTCTGCGATCGGTCGCAGCACGGTCTGGTACGCTTGTCGTATGGCGGACGCGGAGAGACCACGCCACTGGCCTGTCAAGCGAAGGATGCCATGGAAGGCTTCTCTCGCTTTCTGGGCGCGTCGGTGGGCGTGCTCTTTGAATGTCATGTGCTGGTCGAGGGTGAACCCTAACCAGGTGACTGTTGACGATGGTTGGATGTCAAAGGAGCCTACTCTGACACCCATGGATTGGGCCTTGGCGGCCTTGGTGAAATGCATGAGCTCGAGCTTGGAGGGCTCAAACTCGATGCCGGCGTGGTGGCGGTTTCGATCATGTACTGGATCTGCTTGGTTAGTGTCTGGCAATTAGCCTTCACAGACTTTGAGGCCACAGCAATGGTGATGTCATCGATATACGCGAGCACGCACGTTGCTGCGGACAGCTGAGGGGAAGACGAAGCGTGCGGGCGTATATGAGGAAGAGGATTGGCGAGATCGGGCTCCCTTGCGGGACGCCACTGTTGATGCCAGTCAGCTCTCCAGTTTCGTTCTGAATCTTGAGCTTCACTGCACGGCGTTGCAGGAAACTGTTGATCCAGTGGAGGTAGGGGCGGGTAATCCGATGGAGGCGCAGCCGTTGAGGAGAGTCCGCCTGTCGACGTGGTCGAAGGCGCCTCTGATGTCGAGGAAGGCGACGCTGGGGTGAGGTTGCGCTTTTTCCATGTGGCCAGTTGGTCTCTAAGGATGAGACCACTGTCGACAGCAGACAGCTGGCGGCGACCGCCAATCTGGCTTGGATCAAGCATTCGTTCGTTTACGGCGGCCATGTAGCTGAGCCTGCGTGCTAGCAGCTTTTCCATGACCTTGCCAAGGCAGTTCAGCAGGACGATCACTCGGTAGGCTTTCACGAGCGAGTAATCGGGTTTGCCCTTCTTCGGAATAATCACGCCTATTCCCTGTCGCCAGGGCGTCGGGTGCTTACCCAGCTCGAAGAGTTTCCGGTATGCTGTGGTCATTAGTTCCGGGGAGGCGCGCAGTGCGCGCTGGATAATCACAGGGGGCATACCGTCAGGGCCTGCTGATTTGTTGGGTTTGGGCGAGTCGATCGCCCAGTGGATTTCGTTGTCGGTGATGGGGTTCCACGCCCATCTGGCTGTGTGTGACGACGGAACGTCGTAGGGTTCGTCCGTCGTGGAGGGGATACTTTCGCCGCCGAGGAGTGAGAAGAAAGCACTCGCCTTTTCCTCAAAGGAGGTCCTGGCTGTGCCTTCATGCTGGATCGTGGGGACGATGTTTTGTTGTAGGCCGCGAGTATACTTCAAAGCAGTGTAGACGTCGGGGCCGTCAGCCTGCTCGAGGAACTCGTTGAAGTATCGTCGCTTCGTGGTCTTGATTGTCTGGAAGTACCATGTTCGGCAGCGCTTGAACTCGAGGATCGAGACCTTGCGCTTCTTGTACTTCCGCTCGGCGCGTTTGAACTGCTTTCGAAGCTGTAGCAGCTCGTCGTTCCACCACGGCTTGCTACGGGGGACCCGTTGCAGCGCGGTATCGCGAGAGTGCAGGCATCTTGGAGGCAGTTGGTGAGGCGTTTGCGATTTCGTCTGGGTCGTTGCTGACACTGATCTTGTGCAAGGTATGGGAGCCTTGGACTTGATAGTGTTGGCAAACAGATCCCAGTCAGCCTTCCGCGTGTTGAAGGCACGGCTGGCTGTCGCAAATTGGGGGAGTTTGATGAGCGCATGAGGATGCACTCGTGGTCAGACCCACACATACCTAGGTACGACCATTGCCAGGTCGTAGGTTCATTGTCGATGGCAAATGCAAGGTCTATCACTGACGTCGCGAGGGATGACGTCCGATAGAATGTGCCTCCTTCTTCGTGCACGACTTTCCGGTCGACTAGGAGCTGCGCTCCTTGGTCTTCCAGCCAGTCGACGAATGGGGTGGCACTGGGGGAGGTCTTGGTCTCGGGTGTGGACCACCAGGGGTGGTGGAGGTTAAAGTCGCCGAGGATTATGGTGCGCGTTCGGCCGTGGCTTCGAGAGCCAGCGCGCGTCCGTTGCGCAAAGGGTTGGTCGAGTAAGCGGGTTCGCTCGATCGTGGTCTGGTGGTAGGTCGCGGGGAGGTTGAATTCTGCGATTGTCGAGGGACTCAGGACATTGTTGTACACGTTGAGTAGCTGCACATGGGTGTCGAGGTAGAGATTGAGTAGTTGGATATCGCCCTCGTGTGCGCCAAACACGTCATAGTCGGTGCTGAACGACACTGACTTATGAACGTAGGTGACGACTCGCGGGCGATATGGTAGGGTTGTCGAGGGTGGATATGGTGGGATAGTAGTATAGTCGGCGTGGCGCTGGAAAATCCAGTTGCCGTCTTGTCTGAACACGAAGGGCTCCTGCACACAGATCAGTAAAGCACCCTGCTGGGTGGCTTCTCTGAAGACGTGGTCAAGAACCCCCGGGCGTTTGCCCTGGTTGTGTTGTAGATGCACAGTTGGTCGTAACTATACATACAAATACTTCACAACCTTTGTTTGGTGGGCCGCGAAGAACATCGGGCCTTGTAGGCATTTGGCTGCCTCCTCAGGTGTCGCCACCGAGAAGACAACCGAAACTGCCTTTTGGTTGGTGCGAGGCCGCTTGAGCAGCCTGCACGTGCCGCGGGTCTCAATCCCATTCGACGCCTTGAATTCGGCGTGGAAGTTTTCTAGCTCGGCGACAGGGATGCCATGGGCGACTAGACGCTGCCACTTTTCAGTGACGGCGACTGTCGTCCAGCCGAGCGGGCGAAGAGTGGCAAGCCACGAGTTGCGGGTCGCCCACAGCTCGTTTCTGCTTTTTCGTTGGCGCAGGTAACCGCGAGGTTGCCTTGCCGTCAACCGCACGCCAATGGCAAGCATGCCACGGCGGCAGTTGATGAGGTCACGAATTTGCTTGGCAGAGGTGACCTTGCCTTTCTTGCCCTCCGAGCTCAGAATGAGCTCGCAAGGGCCAGGAGTAGTTTTGTTTGCTCGCTTGGAAGGGCGCAGAACGGTGGTAAAGCCATCCAGTTTGGGCTGGTTGGCAGTCGAGGGAGGGAGGTTGCTGCACAGAGCTGCCTTGTACGGCGAGGCGGGCAGTGCAGTTTTGTTGCTGCGTGCAGGAGCAGCAGCAGGTGTGCTTTTGGCGGCAGCCTTGCCGCTCGAGGCTGGCTTGCTGCTTGTTGTGGTGGCGGTTGGTGCCGCCTTGTTCGTTTTGCCAGCCGTGTTGGGCTTGATGGGAGGGGCCCTCATGCCTGAACGCTCAGGCACGTCGTGGACCTCGGGGGTTGGAGGGGAGGTCGAGTTGTTGTGCATCGAGGCCTCGAGGCCTCTCAACACATCCGTCATGGTCGTGTCGACTGGCTCGGTGCCAGTCAACAAGAGCTGCACGCTCTGGTCGTCTTCTTGGCTCTCTTCGCTCAGAGAGGCCAAGTTCTGCAGAAAGGCGAGTTTGACACTCGCCCAGCTGCTGTCTTCTGCGGTCAGAAGATTGAGACCCGTCAGGGTCATGTTGGTGATTGCTGTCAGCTTCTCGCTGGCACGCTCTTCATGTGTGGGCTCCTGCCTGTACCGCTTTGTGTGCGGGATGGGAGGAGACGAGGAAAGGGTGTGTTTCTCGCCCACCTCAGCCTCGTGCAGGGACGTGGCTGAAGGCAGACGAGGCAGCTCGTCGCTGCTCGGTGTGCGCGGGCGGTGCGCCATCGAGAAAAATATATGCGTCGAATGTGCTCGTTGAGACGAATTCGACGGTGTATTTTTTATCGTTTTTTGGATAAGATTCGTGGAGTTATCGATGAGCGAAAACTCGAGATTTGGGTGGGGAAGTTTTTTCGTGATCGAGAAAAATTTTCTCAATCCTCAAAAAAGGGGTTGACGACGACGTCAAAAACGGTTTTCTGGCTATAGATCAACGCGCAGAAAAGCCGCCACGGTGCATCAAACTGCAAAAGATGCAGCTCGTCGTTACAAATCGATTGCTGGGATAATGAGAGATTTTTGGATGGATTTGAGCGAGTTATGGATAAAAAGGTGCCACAAGCTCGTGTTGATGCGCTTCCTCGGTGGTAAAGCCATCCAGTTTGGGCTGGTTGGCAGTCGAGGGAGGGAGGTTGCTGCACAGAGCTGCCTTGTACGGCGAGGCGGGCAGTGCGGTTTTGTTTTTTTTTTTTTTTTAATCCGTTGATTGCATTTGGTACATGAAGCCTATGGCAATATCGAGTAGAGTCTCGACGGACTATTTATCTAATTTTCAAAACATAATATCCTCCTCCAGCTCCTCCAACTCCACCACTCACACACTCTCGCTCCCACCTCCATCCTCATCCTCTCTCCTGCCACTATCTCGTCCATCTCGCTCCGCCAGTCCACCAACCCACTGCTGCGTGCCAAACTGCGTCGTCTCGATGAACTTGAGTAGGGCCTGCCTCCCCTTGTTCGTGAAGAACAAATGCGGTATTTCGGGCCGCGTCCCGAGATCCAGGGTCAACCGTCGCCTGTCTTGTGTGAAGTGCGGACACTCAAGCACAATGTGCTCGACTGTCTCTTGTTCCTGGTCACAGTGTCGACACTTGTCCGACGTGACCTTCTTGGCCTTCAGGAGTGCTGGAAGATAGCACCCCTTCCCCATTAGGAGATGGTAGAAGGCTGACGTCAGTCTGCGCTTGCCTCGTAGAGGTTTGCGCAAAACTGCCGTTCCTCCACCCATCCTGCGGTAGTGCTTACCGCACTTGTCTCGAGGGGCCGTTCGTGTCACGTCGGGAGGGTGTGTCGTCGCAGGAACTGTTGGTGGGCAAAGCAGTTTTTGCCAGTTGTCGATTGCACTTTCTCGGATGGCACGTTTCACGAAGCCCTGTGTGACCATAGGCTGCTTGGGAGGATCCCTCTTCAGGGCCTCCTTCGCAGCCATATCCGCCAGTTCGTTACCTGCAATACCCATATGTCCTGGACACCAGTGAACCACTAGTGTAGCAGGATTTCTGGGAGCAGGCAGCGCCCTGATCCTGGCCGACAGCTCGTTGGGCTTACCCAAACGCTGGATCGCAGCGTGGCTGTCGACAAAGATGTAAACGGTTGGCGAACAGTTGCGTAGTCGACGTGCGTATCGGACGGCTCGGAGAATCGCGTGTGACTCGCAATCTGCCACCTCCATGTACGGTCCCATGGCCTCGCTTTCCACGTAAATGGTGCGCTTGCCGCGGAGGTGGACGACAGCATAAGCTGATCGATCGCCCTCCTTGGAACCGTCCGTGTAGATGACGTCAGCGCCGTCGATCGTGCAAAGGTGCGGTTTTGTTGCTGCGTGCAGGAGCAGCAGCAGGTGTGGGTTTGGACGAAGCCTTGCCGCTCGAGGCTGGCTTGCCGCTTGTTTTGGTGGCGGTTGGTGCCGCCTTGTTAGTTTTGCCAGTTGTGCTGGGCTTGATGGGAGGGGCGCGCTGCAACGGGTCCCCTCGTAGCAAGCCGTGGTGGAACGATGAGCTGCTACAGCTCCGAAAGCAGTTCAAACGCGCCGAGCGGAAGTACAAGAAGCGCAAGGTCTCGATCCTCGAGTTCAAGCGCTGCCGAACATGGTACTTCCAGACAATCAAGACTACGAAGCGACGATACTTCAACGAGTTCCTCGAGCAGGCTGACGGCCCCGACGTCTACACTGCTTTGAAGTATACCCGCGGCCTACAACAGAACATCGTCCCCACGATCCAGCACGAAGGCACAGCCAGGACCTCCTTTGAGGAAAAGGCGAGTGCTTTCTTCTCACTCCTCGGCGGCGAAAGCACCCCCTCCACGACGGACGAACCCTACGACGTTCCGTCGTCACACACAGCCAGATGGGCGTGGAACCCCATCACCGACAACGAAATCCACTGGGCGATCGACTCGCCCAAACCCAACAAATCAGCAGGCCCTGACGGTATGCCCCCTGTGATTATCCAGCGCGCATTGCGCGCCTCCCCGGAACTACTGACCACAGCATACCGAAAACTCTTCGAGCTGGGTAAGCACCCGACGCCCTGGCGACAGGGAATAGGCGTGATTATTCCGAAGAAGGGCAAACCCGATTACTCGCTCGTGAAAGCCTACCGAGTGATCGTCCTGCTGAACTGCCTCGGCAAGGTCATGGAAAAGCTGCTAGCCCGCAGGCTCAGCTACATGGCCGCCGTAAACGAACGAATGCTTGATCCAAGCCAGATTGGCGGTCGCCGCCAGCTGTCTGCTGTCGACAGCGGTCTCATCCTTCGAGACCAACTGGCCACGTGGAAAAAGCGCAACCTCACCCCCAGCGTCGCCTTCCTCGACATCAGAGGCGCCTTCGACCACGTCGACAGGCGTACTCTCCTCAACGGCTGCGCCTCCATCGGATTACCCGCCCCATACCTCCACTGGATCAACAGTTTCCTGCAACGCCGTGCAGTGAAGCTCAAGATTCAGAACGAAACTGGAGAGCTGACTGGTATTAACAGTGGCGTCCCGCAAGGGAGCCCGATCTCGCCAATCCTCTTCCTCATATACGCCCGCACGCTGCGTCTTCCCCCTCAGCTGTCCGCAGCCACGTGCGTGCTCGCGTATATCGACGATATCACCATTGCTGTGGCCTCAAAGTCTGTGAAGGCTAATTGCCAGACACTAACCAAGCAGATCCAGTACATGATCGAAACCGCCACCACTGCCGGCATCGAGTTTGAGCCCTCCAAGCTTGAGCTCATGCACTTTACCAAGGCCGCCAAGGCCCAATCCATGGGTGTCAGAGTAGGCTCCTTTGACATCCAACCTTCGTCAACAGTCACCTGGTTAGGGTTCACCCTCGACCAGCACATGACATTCAAGGAACACGCCCACCGACGCGCCCAGAAAGCGAGAGAAGCCTTCCATGGCATCCTTCGCTTGACAGGCCAGTGGCGTGGTCTCTCCGCGTCCGCCATACGACAAGCGTACCAGACCGTGCTGCGACCGATCGCAGAGTACGGTTCAGAGCTGTGGTGGACAGACAAAAAACCCGTTGGCCTCGCGAAAACCCTCGAGGCCATGCAGTATCGGGTTGCGCAGAAGATCTTGGGCACGGGACGAGGCTCCCCGACTCTCGCCACCGAGCTGGAAGCGGGACTTTTGCCAGTTCCACTTGCCCTTGATCTCAAAAACCTACGGTACACACTACGAGTCCTCGCCTTCCCGAAGCATCATCCCGTTCGCCAACTGATGCAGCCGGCGCAGGATGAGCTCAACTCTGAGTCCGATTTTGGCAGCGTCGGGCTTCAGCAGCCAGATACCGTAGGTCAACTCCAATTCTTTTCACGACAGCTTCGACAATTTATTCCTCGAGGAATCCTCCTTCGCGACCGGATCGAATGGGACGCGCCCTGGCGCGCGCCGCTCCCACTGACAACTGTTATTCCGCGACTGACCAAGGAAGAAGCCACCGAGGCACACCACAAGCTACGTGAAGAACTCGACCTTTGCACGATCGACGGCGCTGACGTCATCTACACGGACGGTTCCAAGGAGGGCGATCGATCAGCTTATGCTGTCGTTCACCTCCGCGGCAAGCGCACCATTTACGTGGAAAGCGAGGCCATGGGACCGTACATGGAGGTGGCGGATTGCGAGTCACACGCGATCCTCCGAGCCGTCCGATACGCACGTCGACTACGAACCTGTTCGCCAACCGTTTACATCTTTGTCGACAGCCACGCTGCGATCCAGCGTTTGGGTAAGCCCAACGAGCTGTCGGCCAGGATCAGGGCGCTGCCTGCTCCCAGAAATCCTGCTACACTAGTGGTTCACTGGTGTCCAGGACATATGGGTATTGCAGGTAACGAACTGGCGGATATGGCTGCGAAGGAGGCCCTGAAGAGGGATCCTCCCAAGCAGCCTATGGTCACACAGGGCTTCGTGAAACGTGCCATCCGAGAAAGTGCAATCGACAACTGGCAAAAACTGCTTTGCCCACCAAGAGTTCCTGCGACGACACACCCTCCCGACGCTACACGAACGGCCCCTCGAGACAAGTGCGGTAAGCACTACCGCAGGATGGGTGGAGGAACGGCAGTTTTGCGCAAACCTCTACGAGGCAAGCGCAGACTGACGTCAGCCTTCTACCATCTCCTGATGGGGAAGGGGTGCTATCTCCCAGCACTCCTGAAGGCCAAGAAGGTCACGTCGGACAGGTGTCGACACTGTGACCAGGAACAGGAGACAGTCGAGCACATTGTGCTTGAGTGTCCTAACTTCATACAAGACAGGCGACGGTTGACCCTGGATCTCGGGACGCGGCCCGAAATACCGCAATTGTTCTTCACGAACAAGGGGAGGCAGGCCCTACTCAAGTTCATCGAGGCGACGCAGTTTGGCACGCAGCAGTGGGTTGGTGGACTGGCGGAGCGAGATGGACGAGATAGTGGCAGGAGAGAGGATGAGGATGGAGGAGGGAGAGGGGGGAGTGAGAGTGGTTGAGTGCTGGAGTGGTGGAGCTGGAGGAGGATATTATGTTTTAAAAATTTAGATAAATAGTCCGTCGAGACTCTACTCGATATTGCCATAGGCTGTACGTACCAAATGCAATTATCGGATTAAAAAAAAAAAAAAAAAATGGGAGGGGCGCTCATGCCTGAACGCTCAGGCACGTCGTGGACCTCGGGGGTGGAGGGGAAGACGGAGTGTTGTGCATCGAAGCCTCGAGGCCTCGCAGGGCGTCCGTCATGGTAGTGTCGACTGGCTCGGGGCCAGTCAACAGGAGCTGCACGCTCTGGTCGTCATCTTGGCTCTCTTCGCTCAGAGAGGCCAGGGTCTGTAGGAAGGCGAGCTTGACACTCGCCCATTTGCTCTCTTCTGCGGTCAGAAGATTCAGGCACGTAAGGGTCATATTGGTGATTGCAGAGCGCTTGTCGCTGGCGCGCTCTGAACTCGTGGATTCCCTCCTATACCGCTTGGTGTGCGGGATGGGGGGGAAGAGGACAATGTGTGTTTGTCGCCCACCTCAGCCTCGTGCAGGGACGTGGCTGAAGGCAGACGAGGCAGCTCGTCGCTGCTCGGTGTGCGCGGGCGGTGCGCCATCGAGAAAATAGGATGCGTCGAATCTGCTCGTTGCAACAAATCCGACGGTATAATTTTTGTGGTTTTTTGGATATTTTTCGTCGAGTTATCGATGAACGAAAACTTGATTTTTGTGCGTTGCTTGCAGGTTGGTTTCTAGGATTAGATCTATCGGCTCAGCCGTTGGTTTCCCGAATCCAGTCCATTTTACCCATACCTTCCTGGCGTTTCCCTTACCAGTCGCGCACAGGATTTCATCCACTTCCCAGAGCTCATCACCTTCTGCTGTAATCAGCGGTCCTCGTGTAGCTTCGGCTTCTTTGTTCTGACCAGGCCACGGGTCTTTTGCTGCAGGTCTGAGTAAATCCACGTGAAACACCTTGTGAAGGTTCCCAGGGATGTCCAACTCGTAGTTCATTGGGGATACTCGCTTGACTATCTTGTATTTGGCGTTCACCCAGTCGAGCTTTTTGCTTGGCCTGCCCATCTGCATGTTTCGTAGTTTTAGCCAAACACTATCTCCAACTTCCATGACTGGTGCCGGAGTGCGATGTCGATTGGCCTGGTTCTCCATGTTCTGTTGCACGTCCGCGGCTACCACTTGAGCCCAGTCTCTCAGCTCTGCAAGCTTGACAGCCACGTCTTCTGCTTTGGCCGCTCTGCTTCCTTCGGCGCTTCTATGAGCATCCTCCACTTGAACTGCCATGACGTTGTAGCCGTGCGTGAGAAAAAACGGGCTAACTCCGTGGCGGCGAGGTTGGGGGCGGTTATTTAACGCCAATTGTGCAAGAGGAATCCACTTCGGCCAGTCCTCTTGATCCATCGCGATGCGTGTACGTAGGTAGAACAATACTTCTTGATTCGCTCTCTCAGTGCCTCCGTCTGTCTGGGGGTGGTATGCTGTCGAGAGTTTCCTCTCAATCCCCAGAACTTCACATAATCTTTTCCACATCTCGCTTACCCATTGCTGTCCACGGTCGCTGACAATCCATGCTGGGGGTCCGTGGTGTGCGTATACGTGCGTGACAACTGCGTCAATCACTGTTTCTGTCTCAATGTTTGCCAGCGGGACTAGTATCACATTGCCTGTCAGTCGACAAGTCACCACCAACAAGTTTTGCACACTTCCTGGCAGATGTGTCATGAAGTCCATCGAAATTCCTTGCCATGCCTGTGAAGGAATTGGCAGTGGCTTCAGCAATCCATGCAGCTTCTCTCGCCAAGGTTTTGCTCTCCCGCACCAGTCGCAGTTCCTCACCAGTCTCTTGACATCATTATCAAGTCCTGGCCAGAAGAATTGCCTCCTCAGTGCCGCCGCAGTTGCATCTCTTCCTCCATGGCCTGAAATTGGGTCTTCGTGATGCTTCCGTAGGAGTGTTCCTCTCAACAGATCACAGTTGGGTATCCAGACAGCATGTCGATGTCTCACAACATTGCCTTGCACCTCACAGTCTGCCATTTGTGCCGATCTTGGTGGTACCAGCGATGCAGGGAACTGTTTCTTTTCTCGAACATGTTGAGCAATCGTTTCGTAGTCTTTGTCTTTTTGTAGGGCTTGCTGCCACAGTTCTTCCAGTTCCAAACTTGATCCAAACAAGCTGCTCATTTGCTGCACTTGTATACGTGTGTCTGGCTTCGGTTCCCAGTCCTCTTTCCATAGCCGCTGTGTCCTGCTCTGTTCTCGTTCTTGCAGGTTGTCGAACTCGTCTTTGCGTGACAGGGCATCCGGGACCACTGACAGACGACCTGGTCGATGGACTGTCGTGAACGGCGGGAGTTCTTCCATGTGCTGCATCCACCTGACTTGTCTTTCCGAAAGAATCTGCTTTTTCTTGAAATACTCGAGATTCTTGTGGTCCACTATCAATGTAAACTCTTTCAGGCTTCGTAGTTCCCCTCTCCACTTACGGGTGGCCTCAATAACTGCCAGGAGCTCTTTGTCGTGAATGCCGTAGTTCTGCTCTGCGGCATTCATTTTGCGTGAGAAGAAGGCAATAGGCCGCTTCTTCTCTTTTTTTTTTTTTTTTAATCCGTTGATTGCATTTGGTACATGAAGCCTATGGCAATATCGAGTAGAGTCTCGACGGACTATTTATCTAATTTTCAAAACATAATATCCTCCTCCAGCTCCTCCAACTCCACCACTCACACACTCTCGCTCCCACCTCCATCCTCATCCTCTCTCCTGCCACTATCTCGTCCATCTCGCTCCGCCAGTCCACCAACCCACTGCTGCGTGCCAAACTGCGTCGTCTCGATGAACTTGAGTAGGGCCTGCCTCCCCTTGTTCGTGAAGAACAAATGCGGTATTTCGGGCCGCGTCCCGAGATCCAGGGTCAACCGTCGCCTGTCTTGTGTGAAGTGCGGACACTCAAGCACAATGTGCTCGACTGTCTCTTGTTCCTGGTCACAGTGTCGACACTTGTCCGACGTGACCTTCTTGGCCTTCAGGAGTGCTGGAAGATAGCACCCCTTCCCCATTAGGAGATGGTAGAAGGCTGACGTCAGTCTGCGCTTGCCTCGTAGAGGTTTGCGCAAAACTGCCGTTCCTCCACCCATCCTGCGGTAGTGCTTACCGCACTTGTCTCGAGGGGCCGTTCGTGTCACGTCGGGAGGGTGTGTCGTCGCAGGAACTGTTGGTGGGCAAAGCAGTTTTTGCCAGTTGTCGATTGCACTTTCTCGGATGGCACGTTTCACGAAGCCCTGTGTGACCATAGGCTGCTTGGGAGGATCCCTCTTCAGGGCCTCCTTCGCAGCCATATCCGCCAGTTCGTTACCTGCAATACCCATATGTCCTGGACACCAGTGAACCACTAGTGTAGCAGGATTTCTGGGAGCAGGCAGCGCCCTGATCCTGGCCGACAGCTCGTTGGGCTTACCCAAACGCTGGATCGCAGCGTGGCTGTCGACAAAGATGTAAACGGTTGGCGAACAGTTGCGTAGTCGACGTGCGTATCGGACGGCTCGGAGAATCGCGTGTGACTCGCAATCTGCCACCTCCATGTACGGTCCCATGGCCTCGCTTTCCACGTAAATGGTGCGCTTGCCGCGGAGGTGGACGACAGCATAAGCTGATCGATCGCCCTCCTTGGAACCGTCCGTGTAGATGACGTCAGCGCCGTCGATCGTGCAAAGGTCGAGTTCTTCACGTAGCTTGTGGTGTGCCTCGGTGGCTTCTTCCTTGGTCAGTCGCGGAATAACAGTTGTCAGTGGGAGCGGCGCGCGCCAGGGCGCGTCCCATTCGATCCGGTCGCGAAGGAGGATTCCTCGAGGAATAAATTGTCGAAGCTGTCGTGAAAAGAATTGGAGTTGACCTACGGTATCTGGCTGCTGAAGCCCGACGCTGCCAAAATCGGACTCAGAGTTGAGCTCGTCTTGCGCCGGCTGCATCAGTTGGCGAACGGGATGATGCTTCGGGAAGGCGAGGACTCGTAGTGTGTACCGTAGGTTTTTGAGATCAAGGGCAAGTGGAACTGGCAAAAGTCCCGCCTCCAGCTCGGTGGCGAGAGTCGGGGAGCCTCGTCCCGTGCCCAAGATCTTCTGCGCAACCCGATACTGCATGGCCTCGAGGGTTTTCGCGAGGCCAACGGGCTTTTTGTCTGTCCACCACAGCTCTGAACCGTACTCTGCGATCGGTCGCAGCACGGTCTGGTACGCTTGTCGTATGGCGGACGCGGAGAGACCACGCCACTGGCCTGTCAAGCGAAGGATGCCGTGGAAGGCTTCTCTCGCTTTCTGGGCGCGTCGGTGGGCGTGCTCTTTGAATGTCATGTGCTGGTCGAGGGTGAACCCTAACCAGGTGACTGTTGACGATGGTTGGATGTCAAAGGAGCCTACTCTGACACCCATGGATTGGGCCTTGGCGGCCTTGGTAAAGTGCATGAGCTCGAGCTTGGAGGGCTCAAACTCGATGCCGGCAGTGGTGGCGGTTTCGATCATGTACTGGATCTGCTTGGTTAGTGTCTGGCAATTAGCCTTCACAGACTTTGAGGCCACAGCAATGGTGATGTCATCGATATACGCGAGCACGCACGTGGCTGCGGACAGCTGACGGGGAAGACGAAGCGTGCGGGCGTATATGAGGAAGAGGATTGGCGAGATCGGGCTCCCTTGCGGGACGCCACTGTTGATGCCAGTCAGCTCTCCAGTTTCGTTCTGAATCTTCAGCTTCACTGCACGGCGTTGCAGGAAACTATTGATCCAGCAACTTCTTACATCTACACGAGTTTGTGGTACCTTTCCATCCATAACTCGCCGAATCTTATCCAAAAAACTTTGATAATCCCAGCATTCGATTAATAACGACGAGCCGCATCTTTTGCAACTTGATGCACCTTGGCGGACCTTCTGCGCGTCTTTTTACAGCCAGAAAACCGTTTTTGACGTCGTCGTCAACCCCTTTTTGAGGATTGAGAAAATTTTTCTCGATCACGAAAACCAAACCCCGCACAAAAATCGAGTTTTCGTTCATCGATAACTCGACGAATCTTATCCAAAAAATCATAAAATTACACCGTCGGATTTGTTGCAACGAGCAGATTCGACGCATTATTTTTTCGATGGCGCACCGCCCGCGCACACCGAGCAGCGACGAGCTGCCTCGCCTGCCTAGCCACGTCCCTGCACGAGGCTGAGGTAGGTGAGAAACATACCATCTCCTCCTCCCCTCCCATCCCGCACACCAAGCGGTTCAGGAGGGAATCCACCAATTCAGAGCGCGCCAACGACAAGCGCTCTGCCATCACCAACATGGCACTTTTGTGCCTAAACCTGCTGACTTCAGAAGACAGCAGCTGGGCGAGCGTCAAGCTCGCCTTTCTACAAAAATTGGCCTCTCTGAGCGAAGAGAGCCAAGATGACGACCAGAGCGTGCAGCTCTTGCTGACTGGCACCGAGCCAGTCGACACCACCATGACGGACGTCCTGCGAGGCCTCGAGGCTTCGATGCACAACACTCCGTCGTCCCCTCCACCCCCCGAGGTCCACGACGTGCCTGAGCGTTCAGGCATGAGTGCACCCCCCATCAAGCCCAGCACCGCTGGCAAAACTAACAAGGCGGCACCAACCGCCACCAAAACAAGCAGCAAGCCAGCCTCGAGCGGCAACGCTGCTGCCAAACCTACACCTACTGCTGCTCCTGCACGCAGCAATAAAACTGCACTGCCGCCTCACCGTACAAGGCAGCTCTGTGCAGCAACCTCCCTCCCGCGACTGCCAACCAGCCCAAACTGGATGGCTTCACCACCGTTCTGCGCCCTTCCAAGCGCGTGAACAAAACGACTCCTGGCCCTTGCGAGCTAATTTGAGCTCGGAGGGCAAGAAAGGCAAGGTCACCTCTGCCAAGCAAATTCGTGACCTCATCAACTGCCGCCGCGGCATGCTTGCCATTGGCGTGCGGCTGACAGGCAAAGGCAACCTCGCGGTTACCTGCGCCAACGAAAAGGCGAGAAACGAGCTGTGGGCGACCCGCAACTCGTGGCTTGCCACTCTTCGCCCGCTCGGCTGGACGACAGTCGCCGTCACTGAAAAGTGGCAGCGTCTAGTCGCCCATGGCATCCCAGTTGCCGAGCTAGAAAACTTCCACGCCGAGTTCAAGGCGTCGAATGGGATTGAGACCCGCGGCACGTGCAGGCTGCTCAAGCGGCCTCGCACCAACCAAAAGGCAGTTTCGGTTGTCTTCTCGGTGGCGACACCTGAGGAGGCAGCCAAATGCCTACAAGGCCCGATGTTCTTCGCGGCCCACCAAACGAAGGTTGTTAAGTATTTGTATGTATAGTTACGACCAACTGTGCATCATACAACACAACCAGGGCAAACGCCCGGGGGTTCTTGACCACGTCTTCAGAGAAGCCACCCAGCAGGGTGCTCTACTGATCTGTGTGCAGGAGCCCTTCGTGTTCAGACAAGACGGCAACTGGATTTTCCAGCGCCACGCCGACTACACCACATCCCACCGTATCCACCCTCGACAACCCTACCATATCGCCCGCGAGTCGTCACCTACGTTCACAAGTCAGTGTCGTTCAGCACCGACTATGACGTGTTTGGCGCACACGAGGGCGATATCCAACTACTCAACCTCTACCTCGACACCCATGTGCAGCTACTCAACGTGTACAACAATGTCCTGAGTCCCTCGACAATCGCAGAATTCAACCTCCCGCGACCTACCACCAGACCACGATCGAGCGAACTCGCTTACTCGACCAACCTTTGCGCAACGGACGCGCGCTGGCTCTCGAAGCCACGGCCGAACGCGCACCATAATCCTCGGCGACTTTAACCTCCACCACCCCTGGTGGTCCACACCCGAGACCAAGACCTCCCCAGTGCCACCCATTCGTCGACTGGCTGGAAGACCAAGGAGCGCAGCTCCTAGTCGACCGGAAAGTCGTGCACGAAGAAGGAGGCACATTCTATCGGACGTCATCCTTGCGACGTCAGTGATAGACCTTGCATTTGCCATCGACAACGAACCTACGACCTGGCAATGGTCGTACCTAGGTATGTGTGGGTCTGACCACGAGTGCATCCTCATGCGCTCATCGAAACTCCCCCAATTTGCGACAGCCAGCCGTGCCTTCAACACGCGGAAGGCTGACTGGGATCTGTTTGCCAACACCATCAAGTCCAAGGCTCCCCATACCTTGCACAAGATCAGTGTCAGCAACGACCCAGACGAAATCGCAAACGCCCTCACCAACTGCCTCCAAGATGCATGCACTCTCGCGATACCGCGCTGCAACGGGTCCCCTCGTAGCAAGCCGTGGTGGAACGATGAGCTGCTACAGCTCCGAAAGCAGTTCAAACGCGCCGAGCGGAAGTACAAGAAGCGCAAGGTCTCGATCCTCGAGTTCAAGCGCTGCCGAACATGGTACTTCCAGACAATCAAGACTACGAAGCGACGATACTTCAACGAGTTCCTCGAGCAGGCTGACGGCCCCGACGTCTACACTGCTTTGAAGTATACCCGCGGCCTACAACAGAACATCGTCCCCACGATCCAGCACGAAGGCACAGCCAGGACCTCCTTTGAGGAAAAGGCGAGTGCTTTCTTCTCACTCCTCGGCGGCGAAAGCACCCCCTCCACGACGGACGAACCCTACGACGTTCCGTCGTCACACACAGCCAGATGGGCGTGGAACCCCATCACCGACAACGAAATCCACTGGGCGATCGACTCGCCCAAACCCAACAAATCAGCAGGCCCTGACGGTATGCCCCCTGTGATTATCCAGCGCGCATTGCGCGCCTCCCCGGAACTACTGACCACAGCATACCGAAACTCTTCGAGCTGGGTAAGCACCCGACGCCCTGGCGACAGGGAATAGGCGTGATTATTCCGAAGAAGGGCAAACCCGATTACTCGCTCGTGAAAGCCTACCGAGTGATCGTCCTGCTGAACTGCCTCGGCAAGGTCATGGAAAAGCTGCTAGCCCGCAGGCTCAGCTACATGGCCGCCGTAAACGAACGAATGCTTGATCCAAGCCAGATTGGCGGTCGCCGCCAGCTGTCTGCTGTCGACAGCGGTCTCATCCTTCGAGACCAACTGGCCACGTGGAAAAAGCGCAACCTCACCCCAGCGTCGCCTTCCTCGACATCAGAGGCGCCTTCGACCACGTCGACAGGCGTACTCTCCTCAACGGCTGCGCCTCCATCGGATTACCCGCCCCATACCTCCACTGGATCAACAGTTTCCTGCAACGCCGTGCAGTGAAGCTCAAGATTCAGAACGAAACTGGAGAGCTGACTGGTATTAACAGTGGCGTCCCGCAAGGGAGCCCGATCTCGCCAATCCTCTTCCTCATATACGCCCGCACGCTGCGTCTTCCCCCTCAGCTGTCCGCAGCCACGTGCGTGCTCGCGTATATCGACGATATCACCATTGCTGTGGCCTCAAAGTCTGTGAAGGCTAATTGCCAGACACTAACCAAGCAGATCCAGTACATGATCGAAACCGCCACCACTGCCGGCATCGAGTTTGAGCCCTCCAAGCTTGAGCTCATGCACTTTACCAAGGCCGCCAAGGCCCAATCCATGGGTGTCAGAGTAGGCTCCTTTGACATCCAACCTTCGTCAACAGTCACCTGGTTAGGGTTCACCCTCGACCAGCACATGACATTCAAGGAACACGCCCACCGACGCGCCCAGAAAGCGAGAGAAGCCTTCCATGGCATCCTTCGCTTGACAGGCCAGTGGCGTGGTCTCTCCGCGTCCGCCATACGACAAGCGTACCAGACCGTGCTGCGACCGATCGCAGAGTACGGTTCAGAGCTGTGGTGGACAGACAAAAAACCCGTTGGCCTCGCGAAAACCCTCGAGGCCATGCAGTATCGGGTTGCGCAGAAGATCTTGGGCACGGGACGAGGCTCCCCGACTCTCGCCACCGAGCTGGAAGCGGGACTTTTGCCAGTTCCACTTGCCCTTGATCTCAAAAACCTACGGTACACACTACGAGTCCTCGCCTTCCCGAAGCATCATCCCGTTCGCCAACTGATGCAGCCGGCGCAGGATGAGCTCAACTCTGAGTCCGATTTTGGCAGCGTCGGGCTTCAGCAGCCAGATACCGTAGGTCAACTCCAATTCTTTTCACGACAGCTTCGACAATTTATTCCTCGAGGAATCCTCCTTCGCGACCGGATCGAATGGGACGCGCCCTGGCGCGCGCCGCTCCCACTGACAACTGTTATTCCGCGACTGACCAAGGAAGAAGCCACCGAGGCACACCACAAGCTACGTGAAGAACTCGACCTTTGCACGATCGACGGCGCTGACGTCATCTACACGGACGGTTCCAAGGAGGGCGATCGATCAGCTTATGCTGTCGTTCACCTCCGCGGCAAGCGCACCATTTACGTGGAAAGCGAGGCCATGGGACCGTACATGGAGGTGGCGGATTGCGAGTCACACGCGATCCTCCGAGCCGTCCGATACGCACGTCGACTACGAACCTGTTCGCCAACCGTTTACATCTTTGTCGACAGCCACGCTGCGATCCAGCGTTTGGGTAAGCCCAACGAGCTGTCGGCCAGGATCAGGGCGCTGCCTGCTCCCAGAAATCCTGCTACACTAGTGGTTCACTGGTGTCCAGGACATATGGGTATTGCAGGTAACGAACTGGCGGATATGGCTGCGAAGGAGGCCCTGAAGAGGGATCCTCCCAAGCAGCCTATGGTCACACAGGGCTTCGTGAAACGTGCCATCCGAGAAAGTGCAATCGACAACTGGCAAAAACTGCTTTGCCCACCAAGAGTTCCTGCGACGACACACCCTCCCGACGCTACACGAACGGCCCCTCGAGACAAGTGCGGTAAGCACTACCGCAGGATGGGTGGAGGAACGGCAGTTTTGCGCAAACCTCTACGAGGCAAGCGCAGACTGACGTCAGCCTTCTACCATCTCCTGATGGGGAAGGGGTGCTATCTCCCAGCACTCCTGAAGGCCAAGAAGGTCACGTCGGACAGGTGTCGACACTGTGACCAGGAACAGGAGACAGTCGAGCACATTGTGCTTGAGTGTCCTAACTTCATACAAGACAGGCGACGGTTGACCCTGGATCTCGGGACGCGGCCCGAAATACCGCAATTGTTCTTCACGAACAAGGGGAGGCAGGCCCTACTCAAGTTCATCGAGGCGACGCAGTTTGGCACGCAGCAGTGGGTTGGTGGACTGGCGGAGCGAGATGGACGAGATAGTGGCAGGAGAGAGGATGAGGATGGAGGAGGGAGAGGGGGAGTGAGAGTGGTTGAGTGCTGGAGTGGTGGAGCTGGAGGAGGATATTATGTTTTAAAAATTTAGATAAATAGTCCGTCGAGACTCTACTCGATATTGCCATAGGCTGTACGTACCAAATGCAATTATCGGATTAAAAAAAAAAAAAAATTGATCCAGTGGAGGTACGGAGCGGGTAATCCGATGGAGGCGCAGCCGTTGAGGAGAGTCCGCCTGTCGACGTGGTCGAAGGCGCCTCTGATGTCGAGGAAGGCGACGCTGGGGGTGAGGTTGCGCTTTTTCCATGTGGCCAGTTGGTCTCTAAGGATGAGACCGCTGTCGACAGCAGACAGCTGGCGGCGGCCGCCAATCTGGCTTGGATCAAGCATTCGTTCGTTTACGGCGGCCATGTAGCTGAGCCTGCGGGCTAGCAGCTTTTCCATGACCTTGCCAAGGCAGTTCAGCGCCCTTGCGAGCTCATTCTGAGCTCGGAGGGCAAGAAAGGCAAGGTCACCTCTGCCAAGCAAATTCGTGACCTCATCAACTGCCGCCGCGGCATGCTTGCCATTGGCGTGCGGCTGACAGGCAAAGGCAACCTCGCGGTTACCTGCGCCAACGAAAAGGCGAGAAACGAGCTGTGGGCGACCCGCAACTCGTGGCTTGCCACTCTTCGCCCGCTCGGCTGGACGACAGTCGCCGTCACTGAAAAGTGGCAGCGTCTAGTCGCCCACGGCATCCCAGTTGCCGAGCTAGAAAACTTCCACGCCGAGTTCAAGGCGTCGAACGGGATTGAGACCCGCGGCACGTGCAGGCTGCTCAAGCGGCCCCGCACCAACCAAAAGGCAGTTTCGGTTGTCTTCTCGGTGGCGACACCTGAGGAGGCAGCCAAATGCCTACAAGGCCCGATGTTCTTCGCGGCCCACCAAACGAAGGTTGTTAAGTATTTGTATGTATAGTTACGACCAACTGTGCATCATACAACACAACCAGGGCAAACGCCCGGGGGTTCTTGACCACGTCTTCAGAGAAGCCACCCAGCAGGGTGCTCTACTGATCTGTGTGCAGGAGCCCTTCGTGTTCAGACAAGACGGCAACTGGATTTTCCAGCGCCACGCCGACTATACTACTATCCCACCATATCCACCCTCGACAACCCTACCATATCGCCCGCGAGTCGTCACCTACGTTCACAAGTCAGTGTCGTTCAGCACCGACTATGACGTGTTTGGCGCACATGAAGGCGATATCCAACTACTCAACCTCTACCTCGACACCCATGTGCAGCTACTCAACGTGTACAACAATGTCCTGAGTCCCTCGACAATCGCAGAATTCAACCTCCCTGCGACCTACCTCCAAACCACGATCGAGCGAACTCGCTTACTCGACCAACCTTTTGCGCAACGGACGCGCGCTGGCTCTCGAAGCCACGGCCGAACGCGCACCATAATTCTCGGCGACTTTAACCTCCACCACCCCTGGTGGTCCACACCCGAGACCAAGACCTCATCCAATGCCACCCAATTCGTCGACTGGCTGGAAGACCAAGGAGCCCAGCTCCTAGTCGACCGGAAAGTCGTGCATGAAGAAGGAGGCACATTCTACCGGACGTCATCCCTCGCGACGTCAGTGATAGACCTTGCATTTGCCATCGACAATAAACCTACGACCTGGCAATGGTCGTACCTAGGTATGTGTGGGTCTGACCACGAGTGCATCCTCATGCGCTCATCGAAACTCCCCCAATTTGCGACAGCCAGCCGTGCCTTCAACACGCGGAAGGCTGACTGGGATCTGTTTGCCAACACTATCAAGTCCAAGGCTCCCCATACCTTGCACAAGATCAGTGTCAGCAACGACCCAGACGAAATCGCAAACGCCCTCACCAACTGCCTCCAAGATGCATGCACTCTCGCGATACCGCGCTGCAACGGGTCCCCTCGTAGCAAGCCGTGGTGGAACGATGAGCTGCTACAGCTCCGAAAGCAGTTCAAACGCGCCGAGCGGAAGTACAAGAAGCGCAAGGTCTCGATCCTCGAGTTCAAGCGCTGCCGAACATGGTACTTCCAGACAATCAAGACTACGAAGCGACGATACTTCAACGAGTTCCTCGAGCAGGCTGACGGCCCCGACGTCTACACTGCTTTGAAGTATACCCGCGGCCTACAACAGAACATCGTCCCCACGATCCAGCACGAAGGCACAGCCAGGACCTCCTTTGAGGAAAAGGCGAGTGCTTTCTTCTCACTCCTCGGCGGCGAAAGCACCCCCTCCACGACGGACGAACCCTACGACGTTCCGTCGTCACACACAGCCAGATGGGCGTGGAACCCCATCACCGACAACGAAATCCACTGGGCGATCGACTCGCCCAAACCCAACAAATCAGCAGGCCCTGACGGTATGCCCCCTGTGATTATCCAGCGCGCATTGCGCGCCTCCCCGGAACTACTGACCACAGCATACCGAAAACTCTTCGAGCTGGGTAAGCACCCGACGCCCTGGCGACAGGGAATAGGCGTGATTATTCCGAAGAAGGGCAAACCCGATTACTCGCTCGTGAAAGCCTACCGAGTGATCGTCCTGCTGAACTGCCTCGGCAAGGTCATGGAAAAGCTGCTAGCCCGCAGGCTCAGCTACATGGCCGCCGTAAACGAACGAATGCTTGATCCAAGCCAGATTGGCGGTCGCCGCCAGCTGTCTGCTGTCGACAGCGGTCTCATCCTTCGAGACCAACTGGCCACGTGGAAAAAGCGCAACCTCACCCCCAGCGTCGCCTTCCTCGACATCAGAGGCGCCTTCGACCACGTCGACAGGCGTACTCTCCTCAACGGCTGCGCCTCCATCGGATTACCCGCCCCATACCTCCACTGGATCAACAGTTTCCTGCAACGCCGTGCAGTGAAGCTCAAGATTCAGAACGAAACTGGAGAGCTGACTGGTATTAACAGTGGCGTCCCGCAAGGGAGCCCGATCTCGCCAATCCTCTTCCTCATATACGCCCGCACGCTGCGTCTTCCCCCTCAGCTGTCCGCAGCCACGTGCGTGCTCGCGTATATCGACGATATCACCATTGCTGTGGCCTCAAAGTCTGTGAAGGCTAATTGCCAGACACTAACCAAGCAGATCCAGTACATGATCGAAACCGCCACCACTGCCGGCATCGAGTTTGAGCCCTCCAAGCTTGAGCTCATGCACTTTACCAAGGCCGCCAAGGCCCAATCCATGGGTGTCAGAGTAGGCTCCTTTGACATCCAACCTTCGTCAACAGTCACCTGGTTAGGGTTCACCCTCGACCAGCACATGACATTCAAGGAACACGCCCACCGACGCGCCCAGAAAGCGAGAGAAGCCTTCCATGGCATCCTTCGCTTGACAGGCCAGTGGCGTGGTCTCTCCGCGTCCGCCATACGACAAGCGTACCAGACCGTGCTGCGACCGATCGCAGAGTACGGTTCAGAGCTGTGGTGGACAGACAAAAAACCCGTTGGCCTCGCGAAAACCCTCGAGGCCATGCAGTATCGGGTTGCGCAGAAGATCTTGGGCACGGGACGAGGCTCCCCGACTCTCGCCACCGAGCTGGAGCGGGACTTTTGCCAGTTCCACTTGCCCTTGATCTCAAAAACCTACGGTACACACTACGAGTCCTCGCCTTCCCGAAGCATCATCCCGTTCGCCAACTGATGCAGCCGGCGCAAGATGAGCTCAACTCTGAGTCCGATTTTGGCAGCGTCGGGCTTCAGCAGCCAGATACCGTAGGTCAACTCCAATTCTTTTCACGACAGCTTCGACAATTTATTCCTCGAGGAATCCTCCTTCGCGACCGGATCGAATGGGACGCGCCCTGGCGCGCGCCGCTCCCACTGACAACTGTTATTCCGCGACTGACCANGACTCACCAAGGAAGAAGCCACCGAGCACACCACAAGCTACGTGATGAACTCGACCTTTGCACGATCGACGGCGCTGACGTCATCTACACGGACGGTTCAAGGAGGGCGATCGATCAGCTTATGCTGTCGTTCACCTCCGCGGCAAGCGCACCATTTACGTGGAAAGCGAGGCCATGGGACCGTACATGGAGGTGGCGGATTGCGAGTCACACGCGATTCTCCAAGCCGTCCGATACGCACGTCGACTACGAACCTGTTCGCCAACCGTTTACATCTTTGTCGCTGCGATCCAGCGTTTGGGTAAGCCCAACGAGCTGTCGGCCAGGATCAGGGCGCTGCTGCTCCAGAAATCCTGCTACACTAGTGGTTCACTGGTGTCCAGGACATATGGGTATTGCAGGCAACGACCTGGCGGATATGGCTGCGAAGGAGGCCCTGAAGAGGGATCCTCCCAAACAGCCTATGGCCACACAGGGCTTCGTGAAACGTGCCATCCGAGAAAGTGCAATCGACAACTGGCAAAAACTGCTTTGGAGTTCCTGCGACGACACACCCTCCCGACGTGACACGAACGGCCCCTCGAGACAAGTGCGGTAAGCACTACCGCAGGATGGGTGGAGGAACGGCAGTTTTGCGCAAACCTCTACGAGGCAAGCGCAGACTGACGTCAGCCTTCTACCATCTCCTAATGGGGAAGGGGTGCTATCTTCCAGCACTCCTGAAGGCCAAGAAGGTCACGTCGGACAAGTGTCGACACTGTGACCAGGAACAGGAGACAGTCGAGCACATTGTGCTTGAGTGTCCCCACTTCATACAGACAGGCGACGTTTGACCCTGGATCTCGGGACGCGGCCCGAAATACCGCAATTGTTCTTCACGAACAAGGGAGGCAGGCCCTACTCAAGTTCATCGAGGCGACGCAGTTTGGCACGCAGCAGTGGGTTGGTGGACTGGCGGAGCGAGATGGACGAGAGAGTGGCAGGAGAGAGGAGGAGGAAGGAGGGGAGTGAGAGTGGTTGAGTGGTGGAGTGGTGGAGTGTGGAGTGGTGGAGTTGGAGGAGTTGGAGGAGTTGGAGGAGGAAAATGTCACTGAAAATTAGATAAATAGTCCGTCGAGACTCTACTCGATATTGCCATAGGCTTTATGTACCAAATGCAATCAACGGATAAAAAAAAAAAAAAAAAAAAATATGAGATCCACGACAAAGAACTGCTGGCAATCATAAGAGCTCTCAAAGAATGGCGAGGAGAACTGAAAGGCTCGCAGTTCCCAGTTCGGGTGCTGACTGACCACAAGAACCTTCTGCATTTCACAGAAACACGGCAACTCTCGGAATGACAAGCTCGCTGGGCGCTGTTGTTGTCGGAATACAATCTGGAATTGGAACACCGCCCAGGACGGTTGTCCCCGCTACCGATGCCCTTTCACGTATCCATCTTCCCAAAGACGACAACGACCCCCGCATTGCTGCGCGCAAGTTGCAGCTGCTAGAAATAGGAGCAGATGGACTGATCCGTTCTCGAGCAGCAGCAATCGTAGCAGCAGCCAACGCGATACACACTCCCGCAGCCTGCCCATCACCTTTCCGCGACCCTAATCTCTCTCGTCTGTGGCTCGAAGCGTTGTCAGCCGACAACGAGTACGACACTGCTCGAGATGCCGTTTTGCACGAACATCCCTCGTTATTGCGGTTTAGCACCGACAATAGAAGGCTGTTAGGGTGTGCGGGAATAGTGGGGCAGGTTGAGGTATTTATCCCCGCACAACAGCAGAGTTTTCCACTTAGTCTTCTTCTACTCTTCATCGATTAATAAAGATTCTTTACGTTCTACAGCATTGCGTCTCACAACCGTAACAAATTAATCGATCAATAAAAATAACTTCAGAAAGAACAAGGAGGTTCATGCCAACTTATCACATTTCATCCGAAGAATCGAGTTTGTACGACAACTCGACCGAATACCACACCGACGTCCCCGTTGAAGACGTCCAAGACCCCAGTGTCCCCGTTGAAGACACTTCCGAAGAAGAAATAGCCAAGAGTAGCTATTCTTACAATATGAACAACATCTCCAGCGCCTTAGGCTGCCCGAATTATGATGGGAACCGGGCTCTCTACAGGTCCTGGAAAAGACAGATGCAGGCCGCCCTCGACCTTCAGGAAACCAGAAATGATCAAAAGAAGATCGCATTGATCTTAATGTCCCTTAGCACGCAGGCCAGCGAAGGGGTAAGCGCAAGACTGGCAGACTTGCGTGTGAAAATCGACGCCACCCTAGAGGATGCTTGGGTGATCCTCGACAACCGGTTCGACAGCCCAGGGCACAGTGATGCCGCCCGAGCGAGGCTGAACACGCTTAAACAGAAGGGAGACGCGTACGAGCCGTATGTGGAGGACTTCTATAATCTACTGATGGAAGCGGAAGGGCAGGACTGGCCCGAGGTTATAAAAATAGACATCTTCCGCAGAGGTCTGAACAGGAAAGTCCTGACCCAAACCCTCGCCATGGCCCCTAGCAGAACCCTGGAGGAGGAGGTGAGAGCATACCGTCAAGTATACTTCAACCTCCAAAGAAACTGGAACATGGACAAGGTTTTTGTCGGTACCAGTTCACCAATCTGGAAAAAGCAACAAGATGTCTCGTACGGTGAGCCGATGGACATCGACTCCAACTTCATTCGTCAAGACCCTGCGCCAAGACAAAACAAACAACGCAGCCTCGGTCCTGGCCTACCTGACGACCACCGGTACAGAGGCAGAGCGGCGAAGTGGGTCAACAGAGAAGAAATGAACAGGAGGCGCCAGGCCAACGTCTGCTTGCGCTGTGCTCGCCCAGGTTGCTACACTAGAGTCTGCCCGCTACAACCAGCGAGACCCCCGAGCCACACCACTACGCAAGTCAACAACACGGCGACTCAGGAATGGGCCACGCCGACAGTGGAGGATGTATCTGACGAGATAAGCCAGGGAAAAGACTGAGCCCTGCCCAAAGTCGCGGACAGGCGCAAGAAAAGGAATTGGAAAAGCTTTGGTTGACAAAATGGAAGGGAACGATGGACTGTAGTCTTCTTGTAGTAGAAGTCTTGATCAATGACATGAACACGACAACTGCATTAATAGATCCCGGTTCTTCAGCATACAACGTAGTATCTGAGTCATTTGCAGAGTCTGCACAACTAAAGCGCATACCAATTCCAGCGCGAACAGTAAGAACTCCAATGGGAAAAAGAGGAGTAATCAACGAAGTGGCCCACATGTCCATCAACATTGAAGGGCATGAGGAAAAGGACGTATTCGCATACATCATGCCCGGCAATGAATATGATGTAATGCTTGGTCTACCGTGGATCAAGAAACAAGGTGCCATCTACATACCACAAGAAGACAAAATGCTGATATGCTCTACCAACACCACTGTTGAGAAAATAGGAGTCAGAGAAGAAAGATTAAAAAAGAAAAACAAGGGAAAAACAAACATGAGTGTGATCAACGGACGCACATTTGCAGCTATGATGAGAATCGCAAAGAGGAAGGGCAACGCCACAACATCAATCTTCGCAGCCAGCATAGAAGATATAAACAAGGCACTAAAGAAAAAACCAGAAACTCCACCAGCTGAAATCCGCAAGAGACTGCCTCCACAATATGCAGACTTATGGGATGCCTTTGCCCACTCGGACGAAGAACTGCCACCTCATCGCCCAAGACTCGACGCAAAAATAGACCTGCAAGGAGAAAAGGAACTACCCTGGTGCCCACTATATCAGATGTCAAGAGATGAACTGCTGGTACTGAGAAAAACCTGACAGACCTGATAGCGAAAGGGTTCATCCGCGCCAGCAACTCAGCAGGAGGAGCCCCAGTCCTATTTGTGAAGAAACCAGGAGGGGGGCTAAGACTCTGCGTGGACTATCGAGCACTGAATGCAATCCTCAAGAAAGATCGGTACCCAATTCCGCTCATCCAAGAAACTTTGAGAGTAATCTCACAAGCCAAGTGGCTCACCAAGCTGGATGTACGAGCGGCTTTCCACAGGATCAGAATCGCAGAAGGGGACGAATGGAAGACAGCCTTCCGCACACGATATGGATCATATGAATGGCTCGTTATGCCGTTCGGAATCGCCAACGGAACCTCGGTGTTCCAAAGATTCATCAACCATGTGCTGGACGAGTTCCTAGACAGCTGTGCGTCAGCTTACGTCGATGACGTGATTGTATACTCGAGTGGTTCACTCGAAGATCACAGACAAAAAGTACGCAAGGTCCTCAAGAAGCTCCAACAAGCAGGCCTGAGACTAGACCTTGACAAGTGCGAATTCGAGACCAACAAGGTAAAATATCTCGGCATGATCATCACAGCGGGAAAAGGCGTTGAAATGGATCCAGAAAAGGTTAAAGCGATACAAGATTGGCAACAGCCCACAACTGCTAAAGGAGTCCGCAGCTTCTTAGGCTTTGCAAACTACCACAGAGACTTCATCAAAGACTATGCTGAACTGGCAAGACCACTGATAGCACTCACGAAAAAGGACACCCCTTTCAAGTGGAGTGAGGCAGAGGAATCAGCATTCGCCAAACTGAAGGACGCCTTTGTAAAAGGAAACATGCTTGCAAGTTGGGACCCAGATGCACAAACGTGGCTAGAAACGGACGCCTCAGGAGTGGGAATAGGAGGTGTTCTGAACCAAGGACCTGAAACAGAGAAAAGACCAATTGCATTCTTCTCCAGAAAGATGACTCCGGCAGAAATGAACTACGGCATACACGACAAGGAACTACTAGCCGTCATCGAGTCAGCAAGAAAATGGAGAGGAGAGCTTAGAGGCCTGGAAAAGTTCACGTTACTGACAGACCACAAGAACCTGGAATACTTCAGAACGAAGCAACGACTATCTGAAAGACAAATAAGGTGGATGGAAGAACTGGAGGAACTACCGCCCTTCACAACAATCCACCGACCAGGAAAGCTAGCCGTGGTACCAGACGCGCTATCGAGAAAGGACGAATTCTTTGACAAAGAAGAAAGAGACGAAAGCAGAACCAAACGCCTCTGGAAAGAGAGCTGGGATCCAGTGGACACCCAATACACTGAGATTATGCAGCAGTCAATCACAGAAGAACCCACATCGAAAAGCGCAGAAACCAGGAACCCATTCGAAGCAGAGTCAAATCTGGGACGACTCTGGACAAAAGCAACGGAAAAGGATCCAGACTATGAGAAAATCAAGGAACACATAGTCAAACGAATACAATTCCCATCAACACTTGTCCCTCCAGGCTCAGCACAAGCATCGGACTGCTCTGTCAGAGACGGCATTGTATACCACAGACACGCGATTTGGACACCAGACTGTGAAGACCTGAAGGGTGAGCTACTGAAGAAGCACCACATTGACCCAATATCGGGACATGGGGGTAGAGACGCGACAATAGTAGCACTGCGAAGACAATTCTTCTGGCCGAGAATGATAGAAGACGTCAAACGACTACTGAGAAACTGCGACTGGTGCGGCAGGACAAAGCCTTGGAGAGAGAAAGTACATGGCCTACTGACACCTCTACCTGTCCCATCCCGACCGTGGCAAGGAATCTCAATGGACTTTATGACACACTTGCCAGGAAAATTCACAGATTTGCTAGTGGTTACATGCAGACTCACAGGAAACGTCATCCTAGTACCTTTGGAAGACACAAAAACCACCACTGTAGTCGACGCGGTCATGGCAAACGTATATGCACATCATGGGCCTCCCGAGTGGATTGTCAGCGATAGAGGCCCTCAGTGGGTGGGTGAGTTATGGAAAGCATTTTGCAACACCCTGGGGGTGGAGAGAAAGCTATCCACAGCATACCATCCACAAACAGACGGGGCAACTGAGCGAGCAAACCAAGAGGTTCAGATCTTTCTCCGCACGAAAATAGCACTGGATCAACAAGACTGGGCGAGATGGATCCCAGCGGCACAAATAGCTATCAACAACAGACCGCAGCCAAGAAGGCATGGTGTAAGCCCATTTTTCCTCACGCACGGCTACAACATCACCCCAGTCCAAGTGCTTGACGAAACCAGCAACAGTGCGAAAGGCAGCAAGATGGCCGACGTGGAAGCCATCAAGACAAAACTCCAAGAGCTGACAGAGTGGGCCCAGGTGGTAACAGCAGACACGCAACAGAACATGGAACGACAAGCAAATAAACACCGCGCGGCGGCGCCAATGTTCCGAGTCGGTCAAGAAGTCTGGCTGAAGCTAAAGAACATGAAACTGGGAAGGCCAAACCGCAAACTCGACTGGCTCAACGCGAAATACAAGGTTACAAAGCAAATAGCACCAATGGTCTACGAACTGGACGTACCAAAGGGAATACACCCAACATTTCACGTTGACCTACTGAGGCCAGCAGGAGAAGACCCATGGCCGGGGCAAAACGCAGATTCCGACAAGGCAGCCCCCCTCTTCAACGAGAAGGGAGAAGAGGTATGGCTAGTCGATGAAATCCTCTGTGCTTTCGGAAGGAGGAAGGAGAGAGTGGTGTGGATAAAGTGGAAAGGGTTCGAGACACCAACCTGTGAACCAATCGACAACGTTATCGAAGACAACCTGGAAGCATTACACAGTTGGGAAGCGAAGTGGGGACCAATAACAAAAAATGATGGACCAAAGGAGATCTACCTCACACCGACCGGACGCTTGAAGAGCAAGTGGAGGAAGAAAGAAGGAGAGGAGAAGGAGAATGATATTGCGGTTTAGCACCGACAATAGAAGGCTGTTAGGGTGTGCGGGAATAGTGGGGCAGGTTGAGGTATTTATCCCCGCACAACAGCAGAGTTTTCCACTTAGTCTTCTTCTACTCTTCATCGATTAATAAAGATTCTTTACGTTCTACAGCATTGCGTCTCACAACCGTAACACTCGTGGCCCGAGTCGCTCAAAGGTAATTGGAAAGTATCCATCTCGGAGTGCTCGCTAGACTCTGACAAGCGATTGTGTTACCGCAACCGGCTGTGGATTCCCAAATCGGAGCCCCTTCGAACGCGTTTGATGCAGACGTTACACGACTCTGCAGTGTTACTTCACCCCGGTAAGAGAACAATGGTGACCGAGATGGCCAAGCAGTACTTCTGGCCAATGTATACGGACGACGTGGCTCGTTTCGTACGCAACTGCGAACTCTGTAGCGGAGTGAACGCTCGCCGCCAGCTAAAACAGGGTCTCCTCAAGAGCCTCAGTGTGCCTGATCGCATATGGCAAGACATCGGCTTGGACATGGTTGGCCCCCTTCCCCCAGTGGAAAAGAACGGCCTCAGTTACCGTTACATCATGACGATAGTAGACCACCTGTCGAAGGGAAGCATACTGATCGCCTGTACCTCGATGGAGGTTCCTTACTTGGCACAACGCTTCCTGGAAGGATATTACCCTCGCCACGGGCTTCCACGATCAATCACGTCCGATCGCCAGTTCGCAGGCGCCTTCTGGAAGCAGCTGTGCCAAGGGCTAAACGTGAACCGTCGACTCTCCACCGCGTATCACCCCCAAACGAACGGAGCGACGGAACGAGTAAACGGTGATATCAAAACCAAGTTAACCAAGCTACTCTACTCTAAGACAGACTGGTTATCCTGCCTCCCGTTTGTCGAGTTTGCACTGAATGCCGCCACAGGTTCTTCCACGGAAACGTCCCCTTTTGCTCTCTGCCACGGTTACGACCCTGAGGTGGTGGAGTTGGTTCCCTCAGCAGTCAACTCGCTCCCTACCCCCACGCGCAGCAATAACAGTCCCATTGCTCAAGCCGCCCGCATCTTGGAGAGTCTGAGAAACCAGGCTGAGTGGGCCAAGAGCGCACTTACGAACGCCAAAGTGACAATGGAAGAGCAAGCCAACCGCAGAAGACTCCCACATAGACACTATCAACCAGGAGACTGGGTTTGGGTCTCGAAGAGCTCGCACGCCCAACAGCAAGAAGGTCCTGGTCGGAAGCTCCGCGCCCGTTTCCAAAAGGTCCAAGTCCTGGAGGCATTGGGATCTCACACTTACCGCTTAGATCTCCGTGGAGCACCCGGTCACGACGTATTCCACGCAGATAGGTTGAAACCAGCTGGCTCCGATGCCTTCCCTTCACAAGATACACACGAGCTGGAACCCGGGCCAGTGGAAGTGGATGGAGTGGAGGAGTACGAGGTGGAAAGAATTCTTGAGCACCGCCCTGCTAGCAGAACAAGGCCAGAGCAATACTTGGTAAAATGGGTGGGCTACCAGCGTCCTACTTGGGAGCCAGCTCAAGCATTGGAAGACACAGTTGCACTGGATTTGTTTCTACGACGATCAGAGCTTCAACAAGAGTGAACTTAACGAGAAGAATTGGGCTTAGTCAAGTGGATTTAGACGGACGATTAGATAGTTAGATAGATTCGGCACACCCCGAGCTCGGGGAGGAGAAGGGGGGCAGATGTTAGGGTCTACGAACCCAGACAGGCTTTGCCAGACGTGTGAACGTTAAGTGGTCGGGGCTTGAGCCCTCACGCACACAAAGTATGTGCACAGACGCATCTGCCCTCTGCTTAAGTGCAGCAGGTCTCCTCTGCACTCTCTCTTTTAGTTTAGTCTTCTCTCTCTATCGAAAGTCCTGTTATACATGCGAATCTACATCCAGTGATTGATCAGCCCCCTGACATAGCATACCTGAGTGCTGCCATCAACGAGACTCTGGAAGCTAACCTGACCCAGACGGACCTGCCTGACGACGATTACAGAGGCTGGGTCGAGGCGGTCAGTGTCGTGGCTCACCGTGTGGAGAGCCTGAAAGGGTACCAGTCAAACGACCGTACCAAGACCACCACACGATACGCTACGAAGGTGAATGGCAACATTGTTTACAGCTCGGAACCCACTTCCAGTCGAATTTACAAGGTAGACAATGATGGAGACACCGTCATGACAGGTGTCAATGCCGTGAGTGCAGCTTCATCCCAAGGAAAGTCCAAGCCGCGTGCTCCTTGGAGAAGTAAAGAAGAACTCCAGCAAGCCAGAGCTAGAAATGCTTGCTTCCGCCGGCTGCATCAGTTGGCGAACGGCATCCAAAAAACTTGTTTAATCCCAGCAATCGATTTATTACGACGAGCTGCATCGTTTGCAATTTGATGCACCGTGGCGGCTTTTCTGCGCGTTGTTCTACAGCCAGAAAACCGTTTTTGTCGTCGTCGTCAACCCCTCTTTTGACGATCGAGAAAATTTTTCGCCCAGGCAAAAAGTTTTTTCGCACACAACAACCACATTTTCGATCATCGTTTACTCGACGAATACCATCGAAAAATATATAAAAATAACACGACTGAATTCGTAACATCGAGTACTTTCGTTTTATATAATTTTTAAAATGGCGCATCGAGCGCGCACGCCCAGCAGCGAGGAACCGCCGCAGCTGCCATCTTTCACACCCCTGCAGGAGTGTGAAGTTGGTGATAAACACACTTTTTCTTCTTCTCCCCCCAACCCTGACCCCAAAAGGTTCAGGCACGAAATTAACAATGAGGCCAGCGCCAACGAAAAGCGCGCCCTCATGAAAGAAATGGCACTTTATTGCCTAAATTTCCTAACCATGGATGACTACAATTGGGCGAGCGTAAAGCTCGCTTTTTTACAAAAACAAGCTTGGCTTGAAGACCAAGTTGACGAAGAAACCCCTGAACAACTCTTGCTGCCCTGCAGCGAGACAATTGACACTACGATGAGCGACGTGCCGCGCGGCCTCGCAGCCTCTCGACACGCAGACTCGTCGCCACCACCACAAACAACAACAGCTCCAGCTGTCCCAGAGCGGGCAGGCGTGAGGGCTCCACCAATTAAACCCAGTTCTACTGGCAAAAATGCGAAGGCAACGCCACATGCCGACGCCACACCGAAAAACCCTGCTGCCCCTGCACGCAGCACAAAAACTGCACTTCCAGCTTCGCCCTACAAGGCAGCTTTGTGCAGCAACCTGCCACCCCAGACTGCCACCCAGCATAAATTGGATGGCTTCACCACTGTTGCGCGCCCTTCCAAGCGCGCTAACAAAAATACTCCTGGTCCTTGCGAGCTCATTGTGAGCAGTGAGGGCAAGAAGGGCAAGGTTATATTGCCATAGGCTTATGTACCAAGACGCAATTAACGGATTTAAAAAAAAAAAAAAGAAGGGCAAGGTCACCTCTGCCAAACAAATTCGTGACCAGATAAACTGCCGCCGCGGCATGCTTGCCATTGGCGTGCGACTAACTGGCAAAGGAAACCTCGCGGTTACCTGCGCCAACGAAAAGGCTAGAAACGAGCTGTGGGCTTCCCGCAACTCATGGCTAGCCACGCTACGTCCGCTCGGCTGGACATCAGTTGCAGCCACTGAAAAGTGGCAGCGACTGGTGGCCCATGGCATCCCAATCGACGAACTACAAAACTTCCACGCCGAATTTAAGGCGTCGAATGGGATTGAGACCCGTGGCACCTGTCGCTTGCTTAAGCGCCAACGTGCCAACCAAAAGGCAGTTTCAGTCGTTTTTTCTGTGGCAACACCTGAGGAAGCGGCTAAATGCCTACAGGGCCCGATATTTTTCGCGGCTCAGAAGGTCCCAATTGTGAAGTACCTGTATGTATAGTTGTGAAGGGACAAGGTCAAAAACGAAGAAGTACTCGTTGAATGATGTTCAAAACTGTCTTTAATTGTGAAGTTGGGTTGTTACTAGAAATCTAAACTAGACCGCTGGGCATGATCACCTATTTATCTTTTCCTCTCCATCATGTCTGTTCCTTAGGATCACATGTCTGATTGTCGTCATTCGGGATCTTTGACCTACACTCGTCCGCGTGATGTCTTGAGTGATGACACTATTGATCAATAGTGTGCGCTCTGTCTTTAGCGAACAAACTATTGATTAATAGTGTGCAATCATGCATCAGCGCGCGTGATACCCTCAGCGAACACACTATTGATTAATAGTGTGCGCTTTGATCGTTAGTGCATTCAGCTTCAAACCCTATCATGTCTCAGCCTGGATCAGTCCCCATGACTGATCCTCCCAGGGTCGTTCAACCCGTAACATCACCCCCTCCGTTTCTTCCGTGATGTAGGTCCCGTTTTTTTTTTTTTTTTTATAATCCGTTAATTGCGTCTTGGTACATAAGCCTATGGCAATATCGAGTAAAGTCTCGACGGACTATTTAACTAATTTTCATATCAATTTTCTAAAAATTCATCCTCCACTCAACACCCCTGCACTCCTCCTTCCCCCCAACTTCCTCCCCCTAGTCCACGATGTTTCGTACCAATGATAAATTTCCACACTATACATACAGGTACTTCACAATTGGGACCTTCTGAGCCGCGAAAAATGTCGGGCCCTGTAGGCATTTAGCCGCTTCCTCAGGTGTTGCCACAGAAAAAACGACTGAAACTGCCTTTTGGTTGGCACGTTGGCGCTTAAGCAAGCGACAGGTGCCACGGGTCTCAATCCCATTCGACGCCTTAAATTCGGCGTGGAAGTTTTGTAGTTCGTCGATTGGGATGCCATGGGCCACCAGTCGCTGCCACTTTTCAGTGGCTGCAACTGATGTCCAGCCGAGCGGACGTAGCGTGGCTAGCCATGAGTTGCGGGAAGCCCACAGCTCGTTTCTAGCCTTTTCGTTGGCGCAGGTAACAGCGAGGTTTCCTTTGCCAGTTAGTCGCACGCCAATGGCAAGCATGCCGCGGCGGCAGTTTATCTGGTCACGAATTTGTTTGGCAGAGGTGACCTTGCCGTTCTTGCCCTCACTGCTCAAAATGAGCTCGCAAGGACCAGGAGTATTTTTGTTAGCGCGCTTGGAGGGGCGCGCAACAGTGGTGAAGCCATCCAATTTATGCTGGGTGGCAGTCTGGGGTGGCAGGTTGCTGCACAAAGCTGCTTTGTAGGGCGAAGCTGGGAGTGCAGTTTTTGTGCTGCGTGCAGGGGCAGCAGGGTTTTTCGGTGTGGCGTCGGCATGTGGCGTTGCCTTCGCATTTTTGCCAGTAGAACTGGGTTTGATTGGTGGAGCCCTCAGGCCTGCCCGCTCTGGGACAGCTGGAGCTGTTGTTGGTTGTGGTGGTGGCGATGAGGCTGCGTGTCGAGAGGCTGCGAGGCCACGCGGCACGTCGCTCATCGTAGTGTCAATTGTCTCGCTGCATGGCAGCAAGAGTTGTTGTTCAGGGGTTTCTTCGTCAACTTGGTCTTCGAGCCAAGCCTGTTTTTGTAAAAAAGCGAGCTTTACACTCGCCCAGTTGTAGTCATCCATGGTTAGGAAATTTAGGCAATAAAGTGCCATTTCTTTCATGAGGGCGCGCTTTTCGTTAGCGCTGGCCTCGTTGTTAAATTCGTGCCTGAACCTTTTGGGGTCAGGGTTGGGGGGAGAAGAAGAAAAAGTGTGTTTATCACCAACTTCACATTCCTGCAGGGGTGTGAAAGATGGCAGCTGCGGCGGTTCCTCGCTGCTGGGCGTGCGCGCTCGATGCGCCATTTTGAAAATTATATGAAACGAAAGTACTCGATGTTACGAATTCAGTCGTGTTATTTTTATGTATTTTTCGATGGTATTCGTCGAGTAAACGATGATCGAAAATGTGGTTGTTGTGTGCGAAAAAACTTTTTGCCTGGGCGAAAAATTTTCTCGATCGTCAAAAGAGGGGTTGACGACGACGACAAAAACGGTTTTCTGGCTGTAGAACAACGCGCAGAAAAGCCGCCACGGTGCATCAAATTGCAATCGATGCAGCTCGTCGTTAGAAATCGATTGCTGGGATTTTCGAAGTTTTTTGGATGGAATTGAGCGAGTTATGGACAAAAAGGTGCCATAAACTCGTGTTGTTGTAGGAAGTTGAGGCCCATGTGTAGGTCCCGTTGGAGCTACTGCGTAAGGTTCTCCAACATCGTCTCCGGTACCGTAAGTGTCTTCGAAGATTTGTAGTGCTTCCGTTTCTTCAAAGTCGTCTCGTGGCCTCCAATCAGCTTCAGCGTAGCCCTTCCACTTCACTAGTAGTTCTCTTCTTCGCCCTCTGCCCACACGTTTGGAGCGAGCCCGAAGTATGCGTTCAACCTCATATTCTGGCTCTCCGTATTCGTTTTCAATGATAGGCGGAGGTTGAGAGTCGTCTACTCGTTGTGACGGTAGCGGGTTAGTGGCGGCTCGCTTTAGTAGGTCCACGTTGAACCGGGGATGAATATTCGTGGGCACGTCGAGCTCCACTACTTGGGGTGATATAATCTTCGTGACTCGGTACTTTGCGTTCACCCATGAAAACTTCTTAGTTGGCTGTTCTGTCGTAATGTTCTTGAGTTTTAGCCAAACCAGATCTCCTACTTCGAAGCGGTCCTGGCTGCCGCGGGTTTTGTTTGCCTGCCGTTCCATTTCTTGTTGTCTGCTGGCCATGGAGGCTTGTGCCAAATCCCAACCTTCTCGTAATCGGTTAACAAACATGTCTGCCTCTTGTAGTCTGGTTCCTGTTGTAAATTCTGCAGGAACAACTTGTTCCACTGCGTCGACGTGGTAGCCGTGGGTAAGGTAAAACGGGCTTACACCCATAGACGTGTTCCTGTTGTTTATTGCCAGCATTGCGCCTGGCAGCAGTTGAGACCATTCGTACTGTGAGTAGGTCAGGAACGCTCGTAAGTAGGCCGACACTTCTTGGTTCATTCTTTCCGTGGCACCGTCTGTTTGAGGGTGGAAACTTGTCGATAGTCTCTGTTCGATGCCTACTAGCTTGCAAAGCTGGGTCCAAAATTCGCTTGTCCAGTTTGAACCTCGATCAGACGTCAAAGCTTTGGGGAATCCATGATGTTTCCAGTGACAATTGATGAACCTCTCAGCGCACGCGGGGCTGTCATAGAGGTCATCGCTTCCAGTGTCACACCTCCAGTTAGTCGGTCGACAATAACCATCAAGTAACGAGGGTCTTGAGGATTCTTCGCGGGCAACTCAGTCATAAAGTCAATTCCTAATTCCATGTATGGCCTCTGTGGAATAGGCAGCGGCTTCAAAAAGCCCTTCTTCTGTTCACGCCAGACTTTGGAGCGTCCGCAGACATTGCAATTCGAACAAAAACGGCGTACATCTTTGGCTATTCCTTGCCAGTAATAGTTGCGAGAGAGAATCGCCAGTGTGCTGTCTCTTCCGGGATGGCCAGTGAGTACGGAATCGTGGGTGCGTTGAATCAGGGCCGTTCTCAGTGGTTCCCATTCTGGAATTAGTAATTTCTGGCGAAAAACCATCGCGCCTCTCTCGTCAAAGGTGCACTCTGCCAAGGATATACGCATCTTCGAGGAAATGCTCGGGGGAAGGTTTCTTTCTCCAGACTTCAGGGACGTATACATAATGTTAAAGTCTGGGTCGTGGCGACAACCTTCATTCCACAGTTCTTGAAGCTCCGTATCAACAAAGAGACCGTCTCCTGTTGGTACAACTTGGCTGTCTCGTGTCGTGCTGACTGGTGCAAGGGCAACTGTGCGGTCTTCGGGGAGCCATTCTTTCTTAATCAATGTGAAGACGCGAGACTTCAGGCGCTCATCTTGTTCGTTCTTGGGGGTGTCTTGCTCTCTTCGACTCAGAGCGTCTGCTTTCGTGTTCTTGCTACCCGGTCGGAACTCTAGGCGAAAGTTGTATTCCGACATCAGCTGAGCCCACCTGACTTGTCGTTCACAAAGCCTCTGTGAAGTCATGAAGTATTGTAGGTTCTTGTGGTCCGTAATAATTTTGAAGGGAGTGCCCAAGCTCTTAAGTTCGGCTCTCCATTCCTCCAGACATCGTATAATACCTAACAGTTCCTTGTCATGGATCTCGTAGTTGCTCTCAGCAGGAGACAGCTTCTTCGACAAAAAGGCAACCGGGCGCAGGTTTCCGTGATCATCATATTGGGACAACGTCCCGCCTAAGGCCCAGCCTGAGCAGTCGCATTCCACCACAGTGTCTCGGTCCTCATCCCACATGGCTAGTACCGGTGCTGCGATGAACTTCTCTTTCAGGATTTCAAATGCTTGTTGTTCAGCCTCACCCCAATTCCATGGTTCGTCTTTCTTCGTAAGGCGCGTTAATGGGGCGGATATTTTACTGAACGAGTCTATGAATTGCCGATAGAAGTTTGCGAAGCCCAAAAAGCTGCGTACGGCCTTGACGTTAGTTGGAGGGGCCCATTCGCGGATAGCAGCGACCTTTGCAGGGTCTACTTTGATACCTTGGCCTGCTTGTATAATGAAGCCAAGATACTTCGTTTCCTGTACGGCAAATTCGCACTTGTCGATATCCAGATGTAGTCCGCCTTCGTCCAACTTCTTCAACACCAGGTTTACCTTTTCCAGATGTTCTTCACGGCTGCCGTTCGTGTAAATCAATACGTCATCCAGGTATGCTGAGCAGAAATCGTAAAGGTATTCTTGCAAGGTGTTGTTAATGTACCGTTGGAATGTCGCTGGGGCTCCCGTAAGACCAAAGGGGCAAACTAGCCACTCGTATAGGCCAAAGCGTGTTCTGAAAGCTGTTTTCCATTCTTCACCTTCCTTAATCCTTATCTTGTGGAAGGCAGCACGAACATCGACTTTGGTAAAGTATCGTGCCTTGGCCAAGCTTCGTAGAGTTTCGCCGATCAGAGGGAGTGGGTAGCGGTCTTTCTCGGTAAGCGCATTGATACCTCGATAGTCAACGCAGAATCGTAGACCTCCTCCAGGCTTCCGTACAAACAGCACCGGGGCGCCTCCAGGGGAGCTACTAGCGCGTATCCAACCTTTGTCGAGATGTTCCGTTAGCGTTTTCCTCAAGACCAGCAGTTCTTCTCGCGACATGCTGTACAGTGGTCCCCAAGGGACCTCCGCTTCTATACCATTCCCGTCTTTCTTGAGGGGAATCGTGTGGTCAACTCCCGGCCGGCTCGGCGGTAAAACTTTGGAGTTGTCTTCCAGGAACAAGTGTGCGAATCCGTGTGCACTCCGTGGAAGTTTCTTCTTGATGTCCTCTAAGGTTGCGCAAGACTTGACTCTAAGCCTTGTTTATGTCGTACATCGACGCCGCAAAAACCTTTACTTTCTTGTCGGACCTTGCACTTCTTTTTATCTCAGCCGATAACACTGCGGCGAGAACTCCTTTGATAGTGCTTTTTCTCTCAAATCCTTGCCAATCTTTCTCATGAACGGTCAAGTGTCATCTTGGAACGTAATGGTTTTCTCCTTGGCTGCGTATAAAACGTTGTTCTTTTCCATCCAAGGTTTCCCCAGGATCATGTCGTAGGCCAAGTTAGGGATTATGTATCCGTAGATGCGCTCTTTTCGTCCATCGATGTCTAGCTCGCACGTAGCTATTTCCGAAACCCAACGTGTCTTTTCATCTTTCTCTGCCAGCAGCAGCTCTCTTCTGGCGATTGGAATGCGCTGAAGTCTTCTTTTTCGGACAAGTGCTTCATTAAGGCAGACATAACAAGACATCCACTATCCACGAATGCATCACAGTAAAACTGATTGTTTAAAAATGCATCAATTAAGAACGGTAAAGAATGTAGAGTCTTATCCACCTCCTCGATTTCCACTGCCAGACTTGAACGGACTTCCTCTTCACAACCTTGGGGGCGACTGTCACCAAGGTTTACACATTTCCCTGGTCGCTTGACGAGCTAGCGACATGAGCTACTGTGGCCGTTGTAGGTGCGCGGGCGGCGCTGAAAGTGGGACATCGGAAGTAGCGGTGCCAGTTCCCATGCATCTAAGCAAGCATTTCTAGCTCTGGCTTGCTGGAGTTCTTCTTTACTTCTCCAAGGAGCACGCGGCTTGGACTTTCCTTGGATGAAGCTGCACTCACGGCATTGACACCTGTCATGACGGTGTCTCCATCATTGTCTACCTTGTAAGTTCGACTGGAAGTGGGTTCCGAGCTGTAAACAATGTTGCCATTCACCTTCGTAGCGTATCGTGTGGTGGTCTTGGTACGGTCGTTTGACTGGTACCCTTTCAGGCTCTCCACACGGTGAGCCACGACACTGACCGCCTCGACCCAGCCTCTGTAATCGTCGTCAGGCAGGTCCGTCTGGGTCAGGTTAGCTTCCAGAGTCTCGTTGATGGCAGCACTCAGGTATGCTATGCGAGTGCTGTCATTCCATTTGGCTTTGGTGCAAAGGCCAAGCCGATACTCAAAATCGACCAGGAACGATCGAAACTTCTGGTTGGGCCCCATCTGCATGCTTTGCAGAATCTTGTTCGCCTGGAGGCCAGCGTCCTTGTCCGCGAACTGACGCTCAATGAAGTCGAGGAAGCTCCTCCAATCGTGGCCCATGGTCTCCCCTCTCAGAAACTCTTGTTGGACCAGTGGCCTGCGGGAAGAGGGGATGCTCTCGAGGATGCACATCGTTATGGCATCGGCTGGCTGTCCCACGTCCGCCTCCATTCTTGCTCGGACCTTGAGCTGGCCGAAGAACAAGAGGAACGTTTCTGTCTTTCCGTCCCATTGTGGCCAGCTAGCGTAGATTTTGCGGGGTCCCTTGTATTCCCCCGAGTGGGCGGGTGGCTGTGGAGCCACAGGCGCCGGCACCTGAGGGACGGGGAGCGGCTCTTGGACAGTGGGTTGAGGGGCACGCAACTGGGCTATGGCCTCAGTCAGGCTCATCAGTACTTGGGCGAGAGTGGGTTCCTCTGCATGAGCCTGAGGGGCGGGGGCAGGAGCTTGAGGGTATTCCTCTGGAACGATATCCATGTTCCCGTCGTTCATCATGGCTGCGTCTTGTATTGCGGAAGAGAAGGAGGCAGTTGAAAATGAATCTTGTGGGCTTGACGGTATGGAATCTTGAGGAATCCCGTATCGCATAAAACGAGGCAGAAGACTAGAGGTGTTGGCAAAAGAAAGGAAGAAAAGGAAGTAAGAGAAAATAAAAAATGAACTTCACAATTAAATGTGAAGGGACAAGGTCAAAAACGAAGAAGTACTCGTTGAATGATGTTCAAAACTGTCTTTAATTGTGAAGTTGGGTTGTTACTAGAAATCTAAACTAGACCGCTGGGCATGATCACCTATTTATCTTTTCCTCTCCATCATGTCTGTTCCTTAGGATCACATGTCTGATTGTCGTCATTCGGGATCTTTGACCTACACTCGTCCGCGTGATGTCTTGAGTGATGACACTATTGATCAATAGTGTGCGCTCTGTCTTTAGCGAACAAACTATTGATTAATAGTGTGCAATCATGCATCAGCGCGCGTGATACCCTCAGCGAACACACTATTGATTAATAGTGTGCGCTTTGATCGTTAGTGCATTCAGCTTCAAACCCTATCATGTCTCAGCCTGGATCAGTCCCCATGACTGATCCTCCCAGGGTCGTTCAACCCGTAACAATAGTGTGGAAATTTATCATTGGTACAAAACATCGTGGACTAGGGGGGGAAGTTGGGGAAGGGGGAGTGCAGGGGTGTTGAGTGGAGGATGAAATTTTGAGAAAATGGATATGAAAATTAGTTAAATAGTCCGTCGAGACTTTACTCGATATTGCCATAGGCTTATGTACCAAGACGCAATTAACGGATTATAAAAAAAAAAAAAAAATGGCGGAGTGAGCTTAAAGGATTGAAGGACACCTTTACGGTAGTATCAGACCACAGAAACTTACTGCATTTCACCAAGCTTCAACACTTATCGGAACGACAAGCTCGCTGGTACTTACTGCTTAGTGAATACAATTGTGAAATCGTCCATCGACCTGGCAAATTGTCTCCCCTCCCAGATGCTCTCTCCCGCCATGATTTACCAGATGGCCCTGACGACGCTCGCCTGACAGGTCGTTTTCAACAGATCCTACAGTTCAAGAGACAAGACGAAAACTCGGAGCTTCAAATAAATCGGACCCAACAGCTGTAGCCACCCAGACCTTGGAAGGAGAGGAGGAGCCTCCCAGGTTCCTATCGGATCACCTGAAGAACTTGTGGGTAGAAGGGTTAAAACAAGATGAGATCTTGGAGAAAATCAAGACCTGCCTCAAGAAAAAGGAAGGCCAGTGCCAGAAGAGTTGAGGCATAAGCTGCGTGTCGGAGTCAGCGACTGCTCCTTAGACGCAGAATCCCGAGTCCTCTACCGAGGGAGACCCTGGGTTCCCGCTTCAGAGCCCTTGAGGACTGCAATTTTGCAAGAAATCCATGACTCCCCGACATTAATACACCCAGGAAAGAACGTTTTACAAATGGAGGTTGCCCGCCTTTTCTTCTGGCCAAACTTCGTTTTTTTTTTTTTTTTTAAATCCGTTAATTGCGTCTTGGTACATAGGCCTATGGCAATATTCCCAAACTTCGTTGCCGATATACGAAGGTTCTCAAGAAACTGCCAAGTTTGTGGAAGCACGAACACCTGGCGCACAAGCAAAGAAGGCCTGTTGAAACCCCTTCCAATTCCAGACCAGCCGTGGCGAGACATCGCTATAGATTTCATCGGACCTTTACCCTTGGCAAAAGACGGAGAAGCTGAATTCTCCCACGTACTTACAGTTGTCGATTGTATGTCAAAAGGTGTCATCCTTATACCTATGAAAGCGCTGGACATGGAGAACGTGGCCAATGCCTTCTTCCACCACTACTACCGCTGCCATGGCCTGCCAAACTCCATCCTGTCTGACCGGGAGTTTGTCAACGCAGCCTGGAAAATGATCTGCAAAGAACTTGGAGTGGAAAGAAGATCGACAACAGCTTACCACCCGCAACCAATGGAGCTGTTGAGAGGATGAACGCCGAGGTCAAGTCTAAACTCGCTAAACTCGGCGCCCAGGGTCCACACTGGTTGAAGGCCTTACCAATGGTTGAATTCGCACTCAATGTGTTACGGGACTTGTATTGTTACGAAGTTATACCGATTATGAGAACTTTATTGTCAGATGAGGAAGAAAGAAGGAAAACTAAATAATGCGAGACTAGCCAGCAGCTCTCCTTTTATACCACATAATATCCGTTGCCCTCTCCCTTTCCCACTTCGGTCTCTCTTTGATGATGGTTGCTAACGGCAACATATTTCTCCTTCTCCGGGTTACTCCGTCTTCCGCGTCGACAATGAACAAATCATGCAGAATCCGGGAGTCTAGCCCACTTGGCTCGAAGATTTCCTGACCTCGTCAGGTACAAGTCTTTGGGGCCGTCGTTTTCCATGATAGGTCCCCATTTTGCCTCCCAGCGGTCCATTGCTTGCAGGTTGGTTTCTAGGATTAGATCTATCGGCTCAGCCGTTGGTTTCCCGAATCCAGTCCATTTTACCCATACCTTCCTGGCGTTTCCCTTACCAGTCGCGCACAGGATTTCATCCACTTCCCAGAGCTCATCACCTTCTGCTGTAATCAGCGGTCCTCGTGTAGCTTCGGCTTCTTTGTTCTGACCAGGCCACGGGTCTTTTGCTGCAGGTCTGAGTAAATCCACGTGAAACACCTTGTGAAGGTTCCCAGGGATGTCCAACTCGTAGTTCATTGGGGATACTCGCTTGACTATCTTGTATTTGGCGTTCACCCAGTCGAGCTTTTTGCTTGGCCTGCCCATCTGCATGTTTCGTAGTTTTAGCCAAACACTATCTCCAACTTCCATGACTGGTGCCGGAGTGCGATGTCGATTGGCCTGGTTCTCCATGTTCTGTTGCACGTCCGCGGCTACCACTTGAGCCCAGTCTCTCAGCTCTGCAAGCTTGACAGCCACGTCTTCTGCTTTGGCCGCTCTGCTTCCTTCGGCGCTTCTATGAGCATCCTCCACTTGAACTGCCATGACGTTGTAGCCGTGCGTGAGAAAAAACGGGCTAACTCCGTGGCGGCGAGGTTGGGGGCGGTTATTTAACGCCAATTGTGCAAGAGGAATCCACTTCGGCCAGTCCTCTTGATCCATCGCGATGCGTGTACGTAGGTAGAACAATACTTCTTGATTCGCTCTCTCAGTGCCTCCGTCTGTCTGGGGGTGGTATGCTGTCGAGAGTTTCCTCTCAATCCCCAGAACTTCACATAATCTTTTCCACATCTCGCTTACCCATTGCTGTCCACGGTCGCTGACAATCCATGCTGGGGGTCCGTGGTGTGCGTATACGTGCGTGACAACTGCGTCAATCACTGTTTCTGTCTCAATGTTTGCCAGCGGGACTAGTATCACATTGCCTGTCAGTCGACAAGTCACCACCAACAAGTTTTGCACACTTCCTGGCAGATGTGTCATGAAGTCCATCGAAATTCCTTGCCATGCCTGTGAAGGAATTGGCAGTGGCTTCAGCAATCCATGCAGCTTCTCTCGCCAAGGTTTTGCTCTCCCGCACCAGTCGCAGTTCCTCACCAGTCTCTTGACATCATTATCAAGTCCTGGCCAGAAGAATTGCCTCCTCAGTGCCGCCGCAGTTGCATCTCTTCCTCCATGGCCTGAAATTGGGTCTTCGTGATGCTTCCGTAGGAGTGTTCCTCTCAACAGATCACAGTTGGGTATCCAGACAGCATGTCGATGTCTCACAACATTGCCTTGCACCTCACAGTCTGCCATTTGTGCCGATCTTGGTGGTACCAGCGATGCAGGGAACTGTTTCTTTTCTCGAACATGTTGAGCAATCGTTTCGTAGTCTTTGTCTTTTTGTAGGGCTTGCTGCCACAGTTCTTCCAGTTCCAAACTTGATCCAAACAAGCTGCTCATTTGCTGCACTTGTATACGTGTGTCTGGCTTCGGTTCCCAGTCCTCTTTCCATAGCCGCTGTGTCCTGCTCTGTTCTCGTTCTTGCAGGTTGTCGAACTCGTCTTTGCGTGACAGGGCATCCGGGACCACTGACAGACGACCTGGTCGATGGACTGTCGTGAACGGCGGGAGTTCTTCCATGTGCTGCATCCACCTGACTTGTCTTTCCGAAAGAATCTGCTTTTTCTTGAAATACTCGAGATTCTTGTGGTCCACTATCAATGTAAACTCTTTCAGGCTTCGTAGTTCCCCTCTCCACTTACGGGTGGCCTCAATAACTGCCAGGAGCTCTTTGTCGTGAATGCCGTAGTTCTGCTCTGCGGCATTCATTTTGCGTGAGAAGAAGGCAATAGGCCGCTTCTTTTCTTCTGTACCTTGTGAAAGAACTGCACCAATTCCTACTCCTGAGGCATCTGTTTCCAGCCATGTCTGGGTCTCAGGGTCCCAGTTTGCCAGCATATCCCCATTCTGGAACGCTAATTTCAATTCCTCAAACGACTCTTGCGCTTCAGTGCTCCAGATGAAAGGTTCGTCCTTCTTTGTAAGCTTCACCAATGGTGTTGCAATTGTTGCGAAATCTCTGATGAAATCGCGGTAGTAGTTTGCGAAGCCTAGGAACCCTCGTACGCCTTTCGCTGTGGTAGGTGGCTTCCAGTCCCTTATGGCCTCCGTTTTCTCTGGATCCATCGAAATGCCTTGTCCTGCTGTGACAATCATCCCCAGATACTTGACTTTCTTGACCTCAAATTCGCATTTGCCTAGGTCTAGCCTCAATTCCGCTTTTTGAGTTCTTGCAGCACCTTCCTCACTTTTTGCTGGTGATCTGCCCTCGTGCCTGAGGAGTACACTATGATGTCGTCGATGTATGCTGAGGCGAAGTCGTCCAAAAATTCCCGCAGGACATGGTTGATATATCGTTGGAAGATTGAGGGTCCATTTGCCAGTCCAAACGGCATGACCATCCACTCGTATGCTCCGTATCTCGTCCGAAACGCCGTCTTCCACTCATCCCCTTCCTCGATGCGAATTCGGTGAAAAGCTGCTCGAACATCCAACTTGGTGAGCCATTTCGCGCCCGATATTGTCACGGACAGGCAGAGGGTTGGTAAACAAGGACGAGGAACAGACAGACAGAGTGTGACAGAAGGCTATGTCCTCAGACGAATAGCGTAACAGTGAACAGAAGTATATAACGGAAGGCTAGGTCCGCAGACAGCTAGCGTAACAGGCAGGGCAGAAGTATAACAGAAGGCTAGGTCCGCAGACAGCTAGCGTAACAGGCAGGGCAGAAGTATAACAGAAGGCTAGGTCCGCAGACAGCTAGCGTAACAGGCAGGACAGAAGTATAACAGAAGGCTAGGTCCGCAGACAGCTAGCGTAACAGGGCAGAAGACAGGAGACAGAAGATAGAGACGAGGACGTTGCTTGAGGAGCAACTCTAACTCAACAGGAAAGGTGGAAGTCGACCGTCTTATATATCCATAAAGGCGGTGACTGGCAATGGCTATCTACATACAGGAATGTCTATCAACATACAGGAATGTGTATCTACATACAGGAATGGCAGAATGTTACGGAATAGGCAAAGGCCTAGAACAGAGGAATGTTGGAGATTAAGGGACGCAGTTAGTAAGGAGTAGTGAGTCAGGCTCTGACCTCGCTAACCCTTTGCAGTCGCACTAGCGTATCGCGAGCAGCGATCCGTGACAGTACCCCCTCTTTACGGCAGAGCTCCGTCGATGCCGAGGTTCTGGAGGTTGTGGCTTCCCGGCTTGATGACAGCGTGCTAAGGGCCAGGCTTGTCTGGGTACCGTCGATGGAAATTGTCCACCAGCTGCTTCGCATTTGTCAAGTATTCCGCAGGTTCGGTCGTCGGGTCATCGTAACCTGTCCATCGGACAACATACTTCAAGCGCGGGCGGCGGCCACGGCCACGGCCACGTCGTTCCCAGAAGGAGTCTAGGATCTCTTCAACTTCGTATTCAGTTTCCCCTGCCACTTCAACGTGTGGAGGAGGTGGTCGTATTTGACCAGGAATCGGATCAGAGGTATCCGCGTGGCGGATACGGGAAACATGGAAGACAGGATGGATTCTCATCGAGGCTGGTAAGTCGAGCTTGTATGCGTGTGAGCTAACGACCTGAGAAATCCGGAACGGGCCAAGGTTCTTCCAATCTAGTTTCTTTTGCGGACGCGCAGTGTGGATTGTTCGGGCATCCAGCCAGACCATGTCGTCCACTCGGAATTGACGTGGAGGACGTCGGTGTCGGTTTGCTTGCTCCTCATGGAAGTTTTGGGCCATCGCCATTTCGCGGCGGGTTATCTCAGTGATCTCTTCCATTCGGGCAGCAAAGGCAGCAGCGTCGCGGGACTGAGGAGAGTCCGGCGAGTCAGAAATGGGCTCGAATCCCATTCTGGGTTGGAAACCGTAGTTCGCAAAAAACGGTGACATGCTGGTGGTTTCAGAGTAGTGCGCGTTACCAGAGAACTCAGCTAGTGGTAACCAGTCTTCCCAATCATCCTGCAAATACGCTACATAGGCGCGTAGGTATTGCTCCAAGATCGAGTTCATTCTTTCTGTCTGACCGTCCGTTTCAGGGTGGTGGGCGGAGGACAGAGCAGGTTCGATCTTGAGAAATCGGGACAGACAGCGCCAAAACTCAGCAACAAACTGGGGGCCTCGGTCGGAAACAATCGTCGAGGGGAGGCCATGCAGTTTCCAGACATACTTTAGGTAGAGACGGGCAGTATCTTCAGCGTTGCAGGTGCCGTGGCATGGGATTAGATGCCGCATCTTAGTCAAACGGTCGACGACAACCAAGATGGAATCATAACCGTGACTCTTAGGCAAGTGCGTGATGAAATCTACTGAGATATCACGCCACGCTCTCTCGGGAACAGGTAGGGGGCGTAAGAGGCCTTTCTGGCCATCGCGGAAGGGTGTTGCTCGTCGACACGTGTGGCACTGGCGGACCCAACGGGCGACGTATCTTGCCATGCCAGGCCAGTAGTAGTCTCGAGACAGCAGGTCGTAAGTCTTCGAGCGACCTGCGTGTCCGGCAACAGGAGAATCGTGGTACAGGCGGAGGAGTTCAGCTTTCAGAGCGTCACTCTCGGGAACATACAGGCGATCGCGAACATACAAATATCCTTCGCGTTCAGAACACTCAGCCAGGGTGAGTGTTGGCAGACGGCTAGCATCAGAGTCTTGCAGTGCTGCGAGAGCAGTGCGAGGAATTGGATCAGACTCGTATGCTGCGCGGAACAGGTCTTTCACTGTCGTAGGGAGAACGATCTGGTGAAGACGGACTTGGGTGGCGGAATCGGGAGGCAGATTGTGTTTCTTCAAAACAGTTTGGCTCTGGTGCAGGAGACGCTCGTCTCCTTCTTCAGGGAGGTCACCTGATCGTCGGGTGAGAGAATCTGGTTTCACACCTAGCTTACCCGGGCGGTAAACTATCTGAAAGTTGAAGCGGGACAGAAATTCAGACCAGCGAGCTTGACGCCGGTTGAGCTGCTTCGTAGACGTAAAGTATTCTAGATTTCGGTGGTCCGTAATGACCTTGACAGGCGAAGGTGCGCCTTCTATGTTAGGGTCTACGAACCCAGACAGGCTTTGCCAGACGTGTGAACGTTAAGTGGTCGGGGCTTGAGCCCTCACGCACACGAAGTATGTGCACAGACGCATCTGCCCTCTGCTTAAGTGCAGCAGGTCTCCTCTGCACTCTCTCTTTTAGTTTAGTCTTCTCTCTCTATCGAAAGTCCTGTTATACATGCGAATCTACATCCTGTGATTGATCTGCCCCCTGACATCACTTTCGATCGCTTCTATTTTATTTTCTTTGTTGTTTTGTTGCCGAATTATTCCACGGTCGGCACAAGTTACGGTTACCTTTTTTTTTTTTGTGTGAAGTTTGCAAGTTTTTTACGTCCCCATGGAAGCACAAGGTCAAGCGACCTCAAAGCCTTCGTCTGTATTGCGGTTTAGCACCGACAATAGAAGGCTGTTAGGGTTGTGCGGGAATAGTGGGGCAGGTTGAGGTATTTATCCCCGCACAACAGCAGAGTTTTCCACTTAGTCTTCTTCTACTCTTCATCGATTAATAAAGATTCTTTACGTTCTACAGCATTGCGTCTCACAACCGTAACAAATTAATCGATCAATAAAAATAACTTCAGAAAGAACAAGGAGGTTCATGCCAACTTATCACATTTCATCCGAAGAATCGAGTTTGTACGACAACTCGACCGAATACCACACCGACGTCCCCGTTGAAGACGTCCAAGACCCCAGTGTCCCCGTTGAAGACACTTCCGAAGAAGAAATAGCCAAGAGTAGCTATTCTTACAATATGAACAACATCTCCAGCGCCTTAGGCTGCCCGAATTATGATGGGAACCGGGCTCTCTACAGGTCCTGGAAAAGACAGATGCAGGCCGCCCTCGACCTTCAGGAAACCAGAAATGATCAAAAGAAGATCGCATTGATCTTAATGTCCCTTAGCACGCAGGCCAGCGAAGGGGTAAGCGCAAGACTGGCAGACTTGCGTGTGAAAATCGACGCCACCCTAGAGGATGCTTGGGTGATCCTCGACAACCGGTTCGACAGCCCAGGGCACAGTGATGCCGCCCGAGCGAGGCTGAACACGCTTAAACAGAAGGGAGACGCGTACGAGCCGTATGTGGAGGACTTCTATAATCTACTGATGGAAGCGGAAGGGCAGGACTGGCCCGAGGTTATAAAAATAGACATCTTCCGCAGAGGTCTGAACAGGAAAGTCCTGACCCAAACCCTCGCCATGGCCCCTAGCAGAACCCTGGAGGAGGAGGTGAGAGCATACCGTCAAGTATACTTCAACCTCCAAAGAAACTGGAACATGGACAAGGTTTTTGTCGGTACCAGTTCACCAATCTGGAAAAAGCAACAAGATGTCTCGTACGGTGAGCCGATGGATATCGACTCCAACTTCATTCGTCAAGACCCTGCGCCAAGACAAAACAAACAACGCAGCCTCGGTCCTGGCCTACCTGACGACCACCGGTACAGAGGCAGAGCGGCGAAGTGGGTCAACAGAGAAGAAATGAACAGGAGGCGCCAGGCCAACGTCTGCTTGCGCTGTGCTCGCCCAGGTTGCTACACTAGAGTCTGCCCGCTACAACCAGCGAGACCCCCGAGCCACACCACTACGCAAGTCAACAACACGGCGACTCAGGAATGGGCCACGCCGACAGTGGAGGATGTATCTGACGAGATAAGCCAGGGAAAAGACTGAGCCCTGCCCAAAGTCGCGGACAGGCGCAAGAAAAGGAATTGGAAAAGCTTTGGTTGACAAAATGGAAGGGAACGATGGACTGTAGTCTTCTTGTAGTAGAAGTCTTGATCAATGACATGAACACGACAACTGCATTAATAGATCCCGGTTCTTCAGCATACAACGTAGTATCTGAGTCATTTGCAGAGTCTGCACAACTAAAGCGCATACCTGTTAGAAACAGGTTCAATAGGTTCTCAAATGACACTCGAGGGTATTTGACAGCGTGAACCACTGAAGATGGAGGACAGAGATTACGATCAGGCTCAGTCTAGTTCTCAAGTAACAACGCGGAGATATCTGAAGAACGTGACAAACTGAGGACGGAGGACGAAGAACAAAAGGGTGTCGGCAAAACCCAGAAATAGTTGTGGGAAGAAACAGAATAAAATTCAGAAAGAGAAACGGAGGGTGCAGGTACTAAACACTATGAAGAGTTGTAAGCTTGAGAAGCAAACTAAAATCCCAACTCTACAGAGGGCGGAACAGAGTGAACTATATACACGAAGGGCAGAAGCCAAAGACAAAGACAAACAACTTGCGCAAGAAAACTTTTCAACTCAGACATCATTCCTCCGAGGTATCCATTCATCAAGACCGCCGGATTCCGATACGCATCGGTTATCGACGCATGATTTGCTTCGGGTGAGTTTTCGCAAATCCCTATCAGGTCTTGAAGGGGGCTGTGCGTTGAGGCCATCCTCATTAGGATTGGAATGGCGCCATCGTATCGTCTGCACAGTGGGGTATTCCTTCACGATGCTCGGCATCTCGGATTTCCGACGTTGCTGATCTTATTCGTTGGCGCAGTGGTCAACCCTATCGATGTTCATTCATAACAATACCAATTCCAGCGCGAACAGTAAGAACTCCAATGGGGAAAAGAGGAGTGATCAACGAAGTGGCCCACATGTCCATCAACATTGAAGGGCATGAGGAAAAGGACGTATTCGCATACATCATGCCCGGCAATGAATATGATGTAATGCTTGGTCTACCGTGGATCAAGAAACAAGGTGCCATTTACATACCACAAGAAGACAGAATGCTGATATGCTCTACCAACACCACTGTCGAGAAAATAGGAGTCAGAGAAGAAAGATTAAAAAAGAAAAACAAGGGAAAAACAAATATGAGTGTGATCAACGGACGCACATTTGCAGCTATGATGAGAATCGCAAAGAGGAAGAGCAACGCTACAACATCAATCTTCGCAGCCAGCATAGAAGATATAAACAAGGCACTAAAGAAAAAACCAGAAACTCCACCAGCTGAAATCCGCAAGAGACTGCCTCCACAATATGCAGACTTATGGGATGCCTTTGCCCACTCGGACGAAGAACTTCCACCCCATCGCCCAAGACTCGACGCAAAAATAGACCTGCAAGGAGAAAAGGAACTACCCTGGTGCCCACTATATCAAATGTCAAGAGATGAACTGCTGGTACTGAGAAAAACCCTGACAGACCTGATAGCGAAAGGGTTCATCCGCGCCAGCAACTCAGCAGGAGGAGCCCCAGTCCTATTTGTGAAGAAACCAGGAGGGGGGCTAAGACTCTGCGTGGACTATCGAGCACTGAATGCAATCCTCAAGAAAGATCGCTACCCAATTCCACTCATCCAAGAAACTTTGAGAGTAATCTCACAAGCCAAGTGGCTCACCAAGCTGGATGTACGAGCGGCTTTCCACAGGATCAGAATCGCAGAAGGGGACGAATGGAAGACAGCCTTCCGCACACGATATGGATCATATGAATGGCTCGTTATGCCGTTCGGAATCGCCAACGGAACCTCGGTGTTCCAAAGATTCATCAACCATGTGCTGGACGAGTTCCTAGACAGCTGTGCGTCAGCTTACGTCGATGACGTGATTGTATACTCGAGTGGTTCACTCGAAGATCACAGACAAAAAGTACGCAAGGTCCTCAAGAAGCTCCAACAAGCAGGCCTGAGACTAGACCTTGACAAGTGCGAATTCGAGACCAACAAGGTAAAATATCTCGGCATGATCATCACAGCGGGAAAAGGCGTTGAGATGGATCCAGAAAAGGTTAAAGCGATACAAGATTGGCAACAGCCCACAACTGCTAAAGGAGTCCGCAGCTTCTTAGGCTTTGCAAACTACCACAGAGACTTCATCAAAGACTATGCTGAACTGGCAAGACCACTGATAGCACTCACGAAAAAGGACACCCCTTTCAAGTGGAGTGAGGCAGAGGAATCAGCATTCGCCAAACTGAAGGACGCCTTTGTAAAAGGAAACATGCTTGCAAGTTGGGACCCAGATGCACAAACGTGGCTAGAAACGGACGCCTCAGGAGTGGGAATAGGAGGTGTTCTGAACCAAGGACCTGAAACAGAGAAAAGACCAATTGCATTCTTCTCCAGAAAGATGACTCCGGCAGAAATGAACTACGGCATACACGACAAGGAACTACTAGCCGTCATCGAGTCAGCAAGAAAATGGAGAGGAGAGCTTAGAGGCCTGGAAAAGTTCACGTTACTGACAGACCACAAGAACCTGGAATACTTCAGAACGAAGCAACGACTATCTGAAAGACAAATAAGGTGGATGGAAGAACTGGAGGAACTACCGCCCTTCACAACAATCCACCGACCAGGAAAGCTAGCCGTGGTACCAGACGCGCTATCGAGAAAGGACGAATTCTTTGACAAAGAAGAAAGAGACGAAAGCAGAACCAAACGCCTCTGGAAAGAGAGCTGGGATCCAGTGGACACCCAATACACTGAGATTATGCAGCAGTCAATCACAGAAGAACCCACATCGAAAAGCGCAGAAACCAGGAACCCATTCGAAGCAGAGTCAAATCTGGGACGACTCTGGACAAAAGCAACGGAAAAGGATCCAGACTATGAGAAAATCAAGGAACACATAGTCAAACGAATACAATTCCCATCAACACTTGTCCCTCCAGGCTCAGCACAAGCATCGGACTGCTCTGTCAGAGACGGCATTGTATACCACAGACACGCGATTTGGACACCAGACTGTGAAGACCTGAAGGGTGAGCTACTGAAGAAGCACCACATTGACCCAATATCGGGACATGGGGGTAGAGACGCGACAATAGTAGCACTGCGAAGACAATTCTTCTGGCCGAGAATGATAGAAGACGTCAAACGACTACTGAGAAACTGCGACTGGTGCGGCAGGACAAAGCCTTGGAGAGAGAAAGTACATGGCCTACTGACACCTCTACCTGTCCCATCCCGACCGTGGCAAGGAATCTCAATGGACTTTATGACACACTTGCCAGGAAAATTCACAGATTTGCTAGTGGTTACATGCAGACTCACAGGAAACGTCATCCTAGTACCTTTGGAAGACACAAAAACCACCACTGTAGTCGACGCGGTCATGGCAAACGTATATGCACATCATGGGCCTCCCGAGTGGATTGTCAGCGATAGAGGCCCTCAGTGGGTGGGTGAGTTATGGAAAGCATTTTGCAACACCCTGGGGGTGGAGAGAAAGCTATCCACAGCATACCATCCACAAACAGACGGGGCAACTGAGCGAGCAAACCAAGAGGTTCAGATCTTTCTCCGCACGAAAATAGCACTGGATCAACAAGACTGGGCGAGATGGATCCCAGCGGCACAAATAGCTATCAACAACAGACCGCAGCCAAGAAGGCATGGTGTAAGCCCATTTTTCCTCACGCACGGCTACAACATCACCCCAGTCCAAGTGCTTGACGAAACCAGCAACAGTGCGAAAGGCAGCAAGATGGCCGACGTGGAAGCCATCAAGACAAAACTCCAAGAGCTGACAGAGTGGGCCCAGGTGGTAACAGCAGACACGCAACAGAACATGGAACGACAAGCAAATAAACACCGCGCGGCGGCGCCAATGTTCCGAGTCGGTCAAGAAGTCTGGCTGAAGCTAAAGAACATGAAACTGGGAAGGCCAAACCGCAAACTCGACTGGCTCAACGCGAAATACAAGGTTACAAAGCAAATAGCACCAATGGTCTACGAACTGGACGTACCAAAGGGAATACACCCAACATTTCACGTTGACCTACTGAGGCCAGCAGGAGAAGACCCATGGCCGGGGCAAAACGCAGATTCCGACAAGGCAGCCCCCCTCTTCAACGAGAAGGGAGAAGAGGTATGGCTAGTCGATGAAATCCTCTGCGCTTTCGGAAGGAGGAAGGAGAGAGTGGTGTGGATAAAGTGGAAAGGGTTCGAGACACCAACCTGTGAACCAATCGACAACGTCATCGAAGACAACCTGGAAGCATTACACAGTTGGGAAGCGAAGTGGGGACCAATAACAAAAAATGATGGACCAAAGGAGATCTACCTCACACCGACCGGACGCTTGAAGAGCAAGTGGAGGAAGAAAGAAGGAGAGGAGAAGGAGAATGATATTGCGGTTTAGCACCGACAATAGAAGGCTGTTAGGGTTGTGCGGGAATAGTGGGGCAGGTTGAGGTATTTATCCCCGCACAACAGCAGAGTTTTCCACTTAGTCTTCTTCTACTCTTCATCGATTAATAAAGATTCTTTACGTTCTACAGCATTGCGTCTCACAACCGTAACAGTCTGCGAACAGAGCAGCGGACGCCGAAGATGAGGTCAAGAGAGCAGCGAACTACATCGTTGCTATGGAGAGGTTGAGGAAGCATGTGCAGGAGGCTGGCGTCAGCCTCGACGATTACATGCACCTCTTCAAGACGCCCGCGATGAAGGAGAACGAGAAGCTGGCCATGCACTCGAGCGGTTCCCACCGCCCCAGGATTCCTGCCCCGTCGTTCAAAGGAGACTTGGCAGAGTTTCCTGTCTACTACCAACGACTGAAGATGAAGTGGGCAGTAGACAAGCAATACCCCAACCCCGACCCGGAGTTTATAGCCACGGTGCTCAATGCGTTGCAAGGCCCTGCTGCCCAATTCGCAACGTCCCAAGTCCGACGTTTGGACAGCCAGTCAGCCCTCACGGCGGAATCCTTCCTGACGATGTTGTACAATAAGTACAACGACCCGACCGCCGCGATCAAGGCTCGCATCGCCCTTCGGGACCTCCGCCAGGGCAACACGCCCCTAGCGACGCACCTCCAGAAGTTCGAGGAGCTCCTCGAGCTCTCGGGCTGCGACGAACACTCGGACTTCCAGAAGATCGAGCTCCTGAAGGACACCCTTTCGACCAAGGTGATGGACGTGGTCTACTTTTACTCTGCTCTCCTTCCCCCACCTATGACGAATGGGTGAAGAAGGTAGTGGACATAGAGCAAACGATGAGAGCGGCTGACCAACACCGGGTCCGTCACAGCACGGGAACCCCCTCCACGCGCGACACCCCGTCCATCCACCAGGGCACCGCCCTTGACCGAAGCCCTCCTGCCGCCGCCACCACTTCGCAGGGAGGAGACCAAATGGACTGGACTCGCACCTATGCGGTGCACGACAGCAATGGCAACCGCCGTCAAGCTGTGTGGGTCTCCAAGGATGAGTTGAAGAGGCGTCGACAGGCTCGGCTGTGCTTTCGCTGTGGAGCATCAGGCCACACGGTGGCCAAATGCCCTTACGCCCCGGCTGTTCGCCCTCCCGCACAGCAGCGCGTCAACGCTGTCACTGCTGAACCACCGTTGCTCGTAGAAGAGAACGCACCGAAGGAGGTTCTGTTGGACCTGCTGTCCGACGGCCCGGGAAACTAACGTCCTCTGGTGACAGTCGCCACCAGAGGGCGAAGTCGGCCAGTCCTGCCAGCAAAGATCTCGCTGGGTTAGAAATTGGAGGCTCCTTGGAAGTAGATGTAGTTATCAACGGCAGTTTTGCAACGACTGCTTTAATAGACTCTGGAAATTCCACCTCCATCATTGTATCCAGCCAACTTTGTGACAAACTAGGACTGCACCGCTCTGCGCTTATTTCCCCAATATCACTTGCTCCGTTCAACGATCGCCCTGCCTCCTCTGCGACTGAAGTCGCCCACCTTTTGCTAGACGTAGGAGGGATGGAAGAACAAGTCTCCGCGCTTATCGTCCCAGATATGTCGGGAGAACAACTGTTGATTGGCTATCCGTGGTGTAAAGCACACCAAGCCAAGATAGACTGCCACGCGGACCGTCTGGTCCTTCCCAACTTCTCAGTACCACGAACCAGCCGAGCACGATCACCAGTTTTGCCCCGCGAAATCCGAGTTGCGCGAGTTAAACAAGTCCTTGAAGAGTTCCCCGAAACCGCATATGTCTTCGCCGCCTCGATCCGAGATATCAACATAGCCCTGAAGAAACTAGCCAAGGAAGAAGGACCTGCCGACCCCTCCTGGGCTGACAAGATTCCCCATGGGTCACGCCCGACAACCGACTTGCCTTCGACCCAGAGGGTTTGTACGCCCGGAAGCTTCCCCCCCTCCGCGAAGGAATGAACCACAAAATCAACCTCACAGTGCCAGATGAACAGGCGCCATGGGGCCCGCTGTACAAGATGACGCACGAAGAACTGCTGGTACTTCGCCAAACCCTCTTGAATCTGCTGAAGAAGAAATTCATCCGAGTCAGCAGCTCTACAGCGGCTGCTCCCATCTTGTTTGTGCGAAAACCCGGTGGAGGGCTACGTTTCTGCGTGGACTACCGCGCGCTGAATAACTGCATGGAAAAGGACCGTTTCCCCTTACCCAAGTTCGACGAGACGCTCAGGCAAATCAATAAGGCGCAGTGGTTCACCAAGCTCGACGTCGTCGCTGCGTTCCACAACATCCGCGTGGAGCCAGGAGACGAGTGGAAAACGGCTTTCCGCACTCGGCTGGGCAGTTTCGAGTGGAACGTCATGCCGTTTGGTTTAGCCAATGCTCCCGCACAGTTCCAGCGTTTCCTCAACACTACTCTACAGGAACATCTCGACGTATTCTGTTCCGCGTACGTGGATGATATCTTAGTGTTTTCTGCAGGATCGCTGGAGGACCATTACGGAAAGGTCAACACTGTGCTTGGTAAGTTGGTAAAGGCAGGCCTTACGGTGGACATCGACAAGTGTGCCTTTGCAGTGAAGGAAGTAAAATACCTAGGCTACATCATCTCCCCAGGCTCTGCCAAAATGGACCCTGAGAAGGTGGCTGCAGTACAAGATTGGCCAGTACCCACCACTAAGAAAGAAGTCCAAGCATTTATCGGCTTTGCCAACTTCTATCGAACCTTTATTCACGATTTCTCTGAGATTGCTCGTCCCTTGGTCGAGCTGACGCCAATGAAGACAGTGTTCAAGTGGTCCCCTGAAGCAGAGAAGTCTTTCACCACCCTCAAAACTGCATTCTGCTCCGCCCCCATTCTGAAAACCTTTGATTACAGTCTACCGACGGTGGTGGAAGCAGACTCTTCTGGTTACAGCACAGGAGCAGTACTGCTTCAGAAGCACGCCGATAAGCTTCACCCGTGTGCTTACATCAGTAAGAAGCTCACTCCACACGAGTGCAAATATGAGATCCACGACAAAGAACTGCTGGCAATCATAAGAGCTCTCAAAGAATGGCGAGGAGAACTGAAAGGCTCGCAGTTCCCAGTTCGGGTGCTGACTGACCACAAGAACCTTCTGCATTTCACAGAAACACGGCAACTCTCGGAACGACAAGCTCGCTGGGCGCTGTTGTTGTCGGAATACAATCTGGAATTGGAACACCGCCCAGGACGGTTGTCCCCGCTACCCGATGCCCTTTCACGTATCCATCTTCCCAAAGACGACAACGACCCCCGCATTGCTGCGCGCAAGTTGCAGCTGCTAGAAATAGGAGCAGATGGACTGATCCGTTCTCGAGCAGCAGCAATCGTAGCAGCAGCCAACGCGATACACACTCCCGCAGCCTGCCCATCACCTTTCCGCGACCCTAATCTCTCTCGTCTGTGGCTCGAAGCGTTGTCAGCCGACAACGAGTACGACACTGCTCGAGATGCCGTTTTGCACGAACATCCCTCGTGGCCCGAGTCGCTCAAAGGTAATTGGAAAGTATCCATCTCGGAGTGCTCGCTAGACTCTGACAAGCGATTGTGTTACCGCAACCGGCTGTGGATTCCCAAATCGGAGCCCCTTCGAACGCATTTGATGCAGACGTTACACGACTCTGCAGTGTTACTTCACCCCGGTAAGAGAACAATGGTGACCGAGATGGCCAAGCAGTACTTCTGGCCAATGTATACGGACGACGTATTGCGGTTTAGCACCGACAATAGAAGGCTGTTAGGGTTGTGCGGGAATAGTGGGGCAGGTTGAGGTATTTATCCCCGCACAACAGCAGAGTTTTCCACTTAGTCTTCTTCTACTCTTCATCGATTAATAAAGATTCTTTACGTTCTACAGCATTGCGTCTCACAACCGTAACAAATTAATCGATCAATAAAAATAACTTCAGAAAGAACAAGGAGGTTCATGCCAACTTATCACATTTCATCCGAAGAATCGAGTTTGTACGACAACTCGACCGAATACCACACCGACGTCCCCGTTGAAGACGTCCAAGACCCCAGTGTCCCCGTTGAAGACACTTCCGAAGAAGAAATAGCCAAGAGTAGCTATTCTTACAATATGAACAACATCTCCAGCGCCTTAGGCTGCCCGAATTATGATGGGAACCGGGCTCTCTACAGGTCCTGGAAAAGACAGATGCAGGCCGCCCTCGATCTTCAGGAAACCAGAAATGATCAAAAGAAGATCGCATTGATCTTAATGTCCCTTAGCACGCAGGCCAGCGAAGGGGTAAGCGCAAGACTGGCAGACTTGCGTGTGAAAATCGACGCCACCCTAGAGGATGCTTGGGTGATCCTCGACAACCGGTTCGACAGCCCAGGGCACAGTGATGCCGCCCGAGCGAGGCTGAACACGCTTAAACAGAAGGGAGACGCGTACGAGCCGTATGTGGAGGACTTCTATAATCTACTGATGGAAGCGGAAGGGCAGGACTGGCCCGAGGTTATAAAAATAGACATCTTCCGCAGAGGTCTGAACAGGAAAGTCCTGACCCAAACCCTCGCCATGGCCCCTAGCAGAACCCTGGAGGAGGAGGTGAGAGCATACCGTCAAGTATACTTCAACCTCCAAAGAAACTGGAACATGGACAAGGTTTTTGTCGGTACCAGTTCACCAATCTGGAAAAAGCAACAAGATGTCTCGTACGGTGAGCCGATGGACATCGACTCCAACTTCATTCGTCAAGACCCTGCGCCAAGACAAAACAAACAACGCAGCCTCGGTCCTGGCCTACCTGACGACCACCGGTACAGAGGCAGAGCGGCGAAGTGGGTCAACAGAGAAGAAATGAACAGGAGGCGCCAGGCCAACGTCTGCTTGCGCTGTGCTCGCCCAGGTTGCTACACTAGAGTCTGCCCGCTGCAACCAGCGAGACCCCCGAGCCACACCACCACGCAAGTCAACAACACGGCGACTCAGGAATGGGCCACGCCGACAGTGGAGGATGTATCTGACGAGATAAGCCAGGGAAAAGACTGAGCCCTGCCCAAAGTCGCGGACAGGCGCAAGAAAAGGAATTGGAAAAGCTTTGGTTGACAAAATGGAAGGGACAATGGACTGTAGTCTTCTTGTAGTAGAAGTCTTGATCAATGACATGAACACGACAACTGCATTAATAGATCCCGGTTCTTCAGCATACAACGTAGTATCTGAGTCATTTGCAGAGTCTGCACAACTAAAGCGCATACCAATTCCAGCGCGAACAGTAAGAACTCCAATGGGGAAAAGAGGAGTGATCAACGAAGTGGCCCACATGTCCATCAACATTGAAGGGCATGAGGAAAAGGACGTATTCGCATACATCATGCCCGGCAATGAATATGATGTAATGCTTGGTCTACCGTGGATCAAGAAACAAGGTGCCATTTACATACCACAAGAAGACAGAATGCTGATATGCTCTACCAACACCACTGTCGAGAAAATAGGAGTCAGAGAAGAAAGATTAAAAAAGAAAAACAAGGGAAAAACAAATATGAGTGTGATCAACGGACGCACATTTGCAGCTATGATGAGAATCGCAAAGAGGAAGAGCAACGCTACAACATCAATCTTCGCAGCCAGCATAGAAGATATAAACAAGGCACTAAAGAAAAAACCAGAAACTCCACCAGCTGAAATCCGCAAGAGACTGCCTCCACAATATGCAGACTTATGGGATGCCTTTGCCCACTCGGACGAAGAACTTCCACCCCATCGCCCAAGACTCGACGCAAAAATAGACCTGCAAGGAGAAAAGGAACTACCCTGGTGCCCACTATATCAAATGTCAAGAGATGAACTGCTGGTACTGAGAAAAACCCTGACAGACCTGATAGCGAAAGGGTTCATCCGCGCCAGCAACTCAGCAGGAGGAGCCCCAGTCCTATTTGTGAAGAAACCAGGAGGGGGGCTAAGACTCTGCGTGGACTATCGAGCACTGAATGCAATCCTCAAGAAAGATCGCTACCCAATTCCACTCATCCAAGAAACTTTGAGAGTAATCTCACAAGCCAAGTGGCTCACCAAGCTGGATGTACGAGCGGCTTTCCACAGGATCAGAATCGCAGAAGGGGACGAATGGAAGACAGCCTTCCGCACACGATATGGATCATATGAATGGCTCGTTATGCCGTTCGGAATCGCCAACGGAACCTCGGTGTTCCAAAGATTCATCAACCATGTGCTGGACGAGTTCCTAGACAGCTGTGCGTCAGCTTACGTCGATGACGTGATTGTATACTCGAGTGGTTCACTCGAAGATCACAGACAAAAAGTACGCAAGGTCCTCAAGAAGCTCCAACAAGCAGGCCTGAGACTAGACCTTGACAAGTGCGAATTCGAGACCAACAAGGTAAAATATCTCGGCATGATCATCACAGCGGGAAAAGGCGTTGAGATGGATCCAGAAAAGGTTAAAGCGATACAAGATTGGCAACAGCCCACAACTGCTAAAGGAGTCCGCAGCTTCTTAGGCTTTGCAAACTACCACAGAGACTTCATCAAAGACTATGCTGAACTGGCAAGACCACTGATAGCACTCACGAAAAAGGACACCCCTTTCAAGTGGAGTGAGGCAGAGGAATCAGCATTCGCCAAACTGAAGGACGCCTTTGTAAAAGGAAACATGCTTGCAAGTTGGGACCCAGATGCACAAACGTGGCTAGAAACGGACGCCTCAGGAGTGGGAATAGGAGGTGTTCTGAACCAAGGACCTGAAACAGAGAAAAGACCAATTGCATTCTTCTCCAGAAAGATGACTCCGGCAGAAATGAACTACGGCATACACGACAAGGAACTACTAGCCGTCATCGAGTCAGCAAGAAAATGGAGAGGAGAGCTTAGAGGCCTGGAAAAGTTCACGTTACTGACAGACCACAAGAACCTGGAATACTTCAGAACGAAGCAACGACTATCTGAAAGACAAATAAGGTGGATGGAAGAACTGGAGGAACTACCGCCCTTCACAACAATCCACCGACCAGGAAAGCTAGCCGTGGTACCAGACGCGCTATCGAGAAAGGACGAATTCTTTGACAAAGAAGAAAGAGACGAAAGCAGAACCAAACGCCTCTGGAAAGAGAGCTGGGATCCAGTGGACACCCAATACACTGAGATTATGCAGCAGTCAATCACAGAAGAACCCACATCGAAAAGCGCAGAAACCAGGAACCCATTCGAAGCAGAGTCAAATCTGGGACGACTCTGGACAAAAGCAACGGAAAAGGATCCAGACTATGAGAAAATCAAGGAACACATAGTCAAACGAATACAATTCCCATCAACACTTGTCCCTCCAGGCTCAGCACAAGCATCGGACTGCTCTGTCAGAGACGGCATTGTATACCACAGACACGCGATTTGGACACCAGACTGTGAAGACCTGAAGGGTGAGCTACTGAAGAAGCACCACATTGACCCAATATCGGGACATGGGGGTAGAGACGCGACAATAGTAGCACTGCGAAGACAATTCTTCTGGCCGAGAATGATAGAAGACGTCAAACGACTACTGAGAAACTGCGACTGGTGCGGCAGGACAAAGCCTTGGAGAGAGAAAGTACATGGCCTACTGACACCTCTACCTGTCCCATCCCGACCGTGGCAAGGAATCTCAATGGACTTTATGACACACTTGCCAGGAAAATTCACAGATTTGCTAGTGGTTACATGCAGACTCACAGGAAACGTCATCCTAGTACCTTTGGAAGACACAAAAACCACCACTGTAGTCGACGCGGTCATGGCAAACGTATATGCACATCATGGGCCTCCCGAGTGGATTGTCAGCGATAGAGGCCCTCAGTGGGTGGGTGAGTTATGGAAAGCATTTTGCAACACCCTGGGGGTGGAGAGAAAGCTATCCACAGCATACCATCCACAAACAGACGGGGCAACTGAGCGAGCAAACCAAGAGGTTCAGATCTTTCTCCGCACGAAAATAGCACTGGATCAACAAGACTGGGCGAGATGGATCCCAGCGGCACAAATAGCTATCAACAACAGACCGCAGCCAAGAAGGCATGGTGTAAGCCCATTTTTCCTCACGCACGGCTACAACATCACCCCAGTCCAAGTGCTTGACGAAACCAGCAACAGTGCGAAAGGCAGCAAGATGGCCGACGTGGAAGCCATCAAGACAAAACTCCAAGAGCTGACAGAGTGGGCCCAGGTGGTAACAGCAGACACGCAACAGAACATGGAACGACAAGCAAATAAACACCGCGCGGCGGCGCCAATGTTCCGAGTCGGTCAAGAAGTCTGGCTGAAGCTAAAGAACATGAAACTGGGAAGGCCAAACCGCAAACTCGACTGGCTCAACGCGAAATACAAGGTTACAAAGCAAATAGCACCAATGGTCTACGAACTGGACGTACCAAAGGGAATACACCCAACATTTCACGTTGACCTACTGAGGCCAGCAGGAGAAGACCCATGGCCGGGGCAAAACGCAGATTCCGACAAGGCAGCCCCCCTCTTCAACGAGAAGGGAGAAGAGGTATGGCTAGTCGATGAAATCCTCTGCGCTTTCGGAAGGAGGAAGGAGAGAGTGGTGTGGATAAAGTGGAAAGGGTTCGAGACACCAACCTGTGAACCAATCGACAACGTCATCGAAGACAACCTGGAAGCATTACACAGTTGGGAAGCGAAGTGGGGACCAATAACAAAAAATGATGGACCAAAGGAGATCTACCTCACACCGACCGGACGCTTGAAGAGCAAGTGGAGGAAGAAAGAAGGAGAGGAGAAGGAGAATGATATTGCGGTTTAGCACCGACAATAGAAGGCTGTTAGGGTTGTGCGGGAATAGTGGGGCAGGTTGAGGTATTTATCCCCGCACAACAGCAGAGTTTTCCACTTAGTCTTCTTCTACTCTTCATCGATTAATAAAGATTCTTTACGTTCTACAGCATTGCGTCTCACAACCGTAACAATGGTTGCCAACGGCAACAAAACGTGAACCGTCGACTCTCCACCGCGTATCACCCCCAAACGAACGGAGCGACGGAACGAGTAAACGGTGATATCAAAACCAAGTTAACCAAGCTACTCTACTCTAAGACAGACTGGTTATCCTGCCTCCCGTTTGTCGAGTTTGCACTGAATGCCGCCACAGGTTCTTCCACGGAAACGTCCCCTTTTGCTCTCTGCCACGGTTACGACCCTGAGGTGGTGGAGTTGGTTCCCTCAGCAGTCAACTCGCTCCCTACCCCCACGCGCAGCAATAACAGTCCCATTGCTCAAGCCGCCCGCATCTTGGAGAGTCTGAGAAACCAGGCTGAGTGGGCCAAGAGTGCACTTACGAACGCCAAAGTGACAATGGAAGAGCAAGCCAACCGCAGAAGACTCCCACATAGACACTATCAACCAGGAGACTGGGTTTGGGTCTCGAAGAGCTCGCACGCCCAACAGCAAGAAGGTCCTGGTCGGAAGCTCCGCGCCCGTTTCCAAAAGGTCCAAGTCCTGGAGGCATTGGGATCTCACACTTACCGCTTAGATCTCCGTGGAGCACCCGGTCACGACGTATTCCACGCAGATAGGTTGAAACCAGCTGGCTCCGATGCCTTCCCTTCACAAGATACACACGAGCTGGAACCCGGGCCAGTGGAAGTGGATGGAGTGGAGGAGTACGAGGTGGAAAGAATTCTTGAGCACCGCCCTGCTAGCAGAACAAGGCCAGAGCAATACTTGGTAAAATGGGTGGGCTACCAGCGTCCTACTTGGGAGCCAGCTCAAGCATTGGAAGACACAGTTGCACTAGATTTGTTTCTACGACGATCAGAGCTTCAACAAGAGTGAACTTGACGAGAAGAATTGGGCTTAGTCAAGTGGATTTAGACGGACGATTAGATAGTTAGATAGATTCGGCACACCCCGAGCTCGGGGAGGAGAAGGGGGCAGATGTTAGGGTCTACGAACCCAGACAGGCTTTGCCAGACGTGTGAACGTTAAGTGGTCGGGGCTTGAGCCCTCACGCACACAAAGTATGTGCACAGACGCATCTGCCCTCTGCTTAAGTGCAGCAGGTCTCCTCTGCACTCTCTCCTTTAGTTTAGTCTTCTCTCTCTATCGAAAGTCCTGTTATACATGCGAATCTACATCCTGTGATTGATCTGCCCCCTGACATACGAAGAGGTCGTATAGAGTGGGGCACAGGAAGGTGGCACAAAAAGGTGGCACAAAAGGTGGCACAAAGAGGGGGCACAAAAGGATGGCACAGAGAGGGGGCACAGAGAGGGGGCACAAAAGGTGGCACAAAGAGGAGAGTAAAACAAAAAAGTAAGAAAAAGAATGTTTTTTAAAAAAAAGAAGTAGAGATTAAAATGAATTGTTGCCGGTGCACGATGGTGAATACTCACGAAAGTTGTGAAGGGACAAGGTCAAAAACGAAGAAGTACTCGTTGAATGATGTTCAAAACTGTCTTTAATTGTGAAGTTGGGTTGTTACTAGAAATCTAAACTAGACCGCTGGGCATGATCACCTATTTATCTTTTCCTCTCCATCATGTCTGTTCCTTAGGATCACATGTCTGATTGTCGTCATTCGGGATCTTTGACCTACACTCGTCCGCGTGATGTCTTGAGTGATGACACTATTGATCAATAGTGTGCGCTCTGTCTTTAGCGAACAAACTATTGATTAATAGTGTGCAATCATGCATCAGCGCGCGTGATACCTTTAGCGAACACACTATTGATTAATAGTGTGCGCTTTGATCGTTAGTGCATTCAGCTTCAAACCCTATCATGTCTCAGCCTGGATCAGTCCCCATGACTGATCCTCCCAGGGTCGTTCAACCCGTAACAAAAGTTACCTTAAGACGATTTATTCATTTTAATCTAAGGAAAAGAAGAAGAAGAACTAAACTAGAATGAAGAGAAAGAACATGGCCTACTTATACCCGTGCAGAATTAATGAAAGTGTGCGCAGAAATTAGAGTGGATGCCCGTCACATGATGAGGGCGCACAGCCCGTAACACGTCCCTTAATCTTCAACATTCCTCTGTTCTAGGCCTTTGCCTATTCCGCAACATTCTGCCATTCCTGTATGTAGATAGCCATTGCCAGTCACCGCCTTTATGGATATATAAGACGGTCGACTTCCACCTTTCCTGTTGAGTTAGAGTTGCTCCTCAAGCAACGTCTTCGTCTCTATCTTCTGTCTCCTGTCCTCTGCCCTGTTACGCTAGCTGTCTGCGGACCTAGCCTTCTGTTATACTTCTGCCCTGCCTGTTACGCTAGCTGTCTGCGGACCTAGCCTTCTGTTATACTTCTGTCTCCTGTTACGCTATTCGTCTGAGGACATAGCCTTCTGTTATACTTCTGTCTCCTGCTACGCTACTCGTCTGCGGACCTAGCCTCCTGTTATATACTTCTGTTCACTGTTACGCTATTCGTCTGAGGACATAGCCTTCTGTTCTACTCTGTCTGTCTGTTCCTCGTCCTTGTTTACTAACCCTCTGCCTGTCCGTGACACATGGTTAGGAAATTTAGGCAATAGAGTGCCATTTCTTTCATGAGCGCGCGGTTTTCGTTGGCGCTGGCCTCGTTGTTAAATTCGTGCCTGAACCTTTTGGGGTCAGGGTTGGGGGGAGATGAAGAAAAAGTGTGTTTATCACCAACTTCACATTCCTGCAGGGGTGTGAAAGATGGCAGCTGCGGCGGTTCCTCGCTGCTGGGCGTGCGCGCTCGATGCGCCATTATAAAAATTATTAAAAACGAAAGTACTCGGTGTTACGAATTCAGTCGTGTTATTTTTGTGTATTTTTCGATGGTTTTGGTCGAGTAAACGATGATCGAAAATGTGGTTGTTGTGTGCGAAAAAAACTTTTTGCCTGGGCGAAAAATTTTCTCGATCGTCAAAAGAGGGGTTGACGACGACGACAAAAACGGTTTTCTGGCTGTAAAACAACGCGCAGAAAAGCCGCCAAGGTGCATCAAACTGCAATCGATGCAGCTCGTCGTTAGAAATCGATTGCTGGGATTTTCGAAGTTTTTTGGATGGAATTGAGCGAGTTATGGATGAAAAGGTACCACAAGCTCGTGTTGATGTAAGAAGTTGTGGCTTGCTGCTTGTTTTGGTGGCGGTTGGTGCCACCTTGTTAGTTTTGCCAGCGGTGCTGGGCTTGATGGGGGTGCACTCATGCCTGAACGCTCAGGCACGTCGTGGACCTCGGGGGTGGAGGGGATGATGGAGTGTTGTGCATCGAAGCCTCGAGGCCTCGCAGGACGTCCGTCATGGTGGTGTCGACTGGCTCAGTGCCAGTCAGCAAGAGCTGCACGCTCTGGTCGTCATCTTGGCTCTCGTCGTTTAGCGAGGCCAATTTTTGGAGAAAGGCGAGCTTGACGCTCGCCCAGCTGCTGTCTTCTGAAGTCAGCAGGTTTAGGCACAAGAGTGCCATGTTGGTGATGGCAGAGCGCTTGTCGTTGGCGCGCTCTGAGCTGGTTGATTCCCTCCTGAACCGCTTGGTGTGCGGGATGGGAGGGGAGGAGGAGATGGTGTGTTTCTCACCTACCTCAGCCTCGTGCAGGGACGTGGCTGAAGGCAGACGAGGCAGCTCGTCGCTGCTCGGTGTGCGCGGGCGGTGCGCCATCGAAAAAATAGTATGCGTCGAATCTGCTCGTTGCGACAAATCCAACGGTGTTTTTTATGTGGTTTTTTGGATATTTTTCGTCGAGTTATCGATGATCGAAAACTCGAGATTTGGGTGGGGAAGTTTTTTCGTGATCGAGAAAAATTTTCTCAATCCTCAAAAAAGGGGTTGACGACGACGTCAAAAACGGTTTTCTGGCTATAGATCAACGCGCAGAAAAGCCGCCACGGTGCATCAAACTGCAATAGATGCAGCTCGTCGTTAGAAATCGATTGCAGGGATTTTGAAAGTTTTTTGGATGGATTTGAGCGACTTATGGATGGAAAGGTACCACAAACTCGTGTAGATTTTTGGTTGACCTTGCCGTATCATGTCCCTCAGTTCCAGCAGGAAAGTCTTTAATTAAACCGTGTTCCTGCCATTGTAGTTCTCTACGTCTGGAAGAGAAGGGTGTTTGTTGTGTTCAAGCTGAATTTATTAAGTATCCCATCATAGAAGCAGTCGACCTATCATTTCGTTCGTTGTCGTGCTAGTCTCCGTGGAGTTGTTGCGGTTGGTCTTCGAGTTTGGGGTGATGGCGGATTGGAGAGGGAAAATCAAAAGGTAAAAGAAAAAAGAAGTGAAAATTAATTAAAATATCACAACTGAGAAGCGAAGAAGAAGGGTTTTTGAATGCGTAATTATGTCGCGGCCTGGGTACAAGATATTCTTTGTAGCCGGTCTAGGGATGGTCAAAAATTACGCACTGAGGAGGAAAGGAAAGAGAAATTAATCTAGAACAGGCTGGCTGCGAACAAGGCTCTTATACCCAAACTCTGTGGGTCCGTTATAGTGGGGTGCCACATCTTTGTTATGGGCGCAGCCTTTACGCCTTCAATAAAACACTTGTCAACGAGAGAGGACTTCAACGTATTTCATTGTCAGAAGAAAGCTGCTGTTGGCAGAAAAGAATCACGAGAAAAATGGATATCGGAAATAGCCACATGCGATATGGGCATCAATGAACGAAAGGAGTGTATATGTGAGTACATGATCCAGAAAAGCCCTGAATGGAGAAGAACAACAACGTGCTATATGCAGCCGAGAAGAAAAGCGTCACGTTCGAAGACGAGAACTTGATAGTCCATGAGAAGTACTGGCAAGGAAGTGGAACAAAACGAAGCACCATCAAAGGAGTTCTCGCCGCAGTGTTTTCGACTGAGATAAGAAGCAGTGCAAGGTCCAACAAGAAGATCAAAAAGGTTCTGAAGAGTCAGTTCATGACGTGAATAAGGCTCTCGAAGATAGGCCTCGTGCAACCTCACAAGACATCAAGACAAAGCTTTTGCCCAGAGCATACAGATTCGCACATCTTTTTCTGGACGATAATTCCAAAGTTTTACCGCCGAACCGCCCTGGAGTTGATCACTCAACTCTCCTCAAGAAAGACGGCAATGGTATAGAAGCTGAGGCTTCTTGGGGACCGCTGCACAGCATGTCGCGAGAAGAGCTATAGGTGTGCAGACAAAACGTTAACCTAGCATCTAGACAAAGGCTGCATACGTACCAGTAGCTCCCCTGGAGGCCCTCCTGTACTATTTGTACGAAAACCTGGAGGACTACAACTGCACATCGACAAGTGTGAATTTGCAGTGCAGGAAACGAAGCATCTCGGCTTCATCATTTAAGCAGGCCAAGATATTCAAGTAGACCCTGCGAAAGTCGGCGCCATCCAACGCCAAAGCCGTACGCAGCTTTTTGGGCTTTGCAAACTTCTACCGACAACTCATTGACTGGTTCAGTGAAATAACGGCCCCCGTTCAATATGTATCACAAAAAAGGGTGAATCATGGCATTGGGACGATGCTGAACAGGAAGCCTTTGATAGTCAACAAGGGAAGTTTTTTTTTCATTTTTTTACGTTTTCTTTTTTTTTAAATTTTTACGTTTTCTTTCTTTTCAATTTCTTTTATTTTTTTTTAATTTTTTCATATTCTTTTCTTCATTTCTTTTTACCTTTTTTTCACTCTTCATCTTTCTTTTTTTCTTTTTTTCTTTTTTTTCTTTTTTTTTCTTTTTTTTTTCCAAAACTAACAATTCGTGATTGCATTTGGTTGAAAGAGAGAGGTTCATCACGGCGCCAGTACTAGCCACGGGGGACGAGGATCCAGAAACAATGGTGAATGCAATTGTTCAGCCTGAGCTTTAAGTGACACGCTGTCGTGATATCACGACCATAAAAATCTGCGTCCAGTTGTCTTTTTATCCAAGCAGCTGTCCTCTGCTGAGAGCAATCATGAGATCCATGACAAGAAACTGCTTGGCATTGTGCGCTGCTTAGAGGAATGGATAATGGAGAGCCGAACTCAAATGCCTAGCCATGCCCTTCAATATCACCACGGACCACATAAACCTACAATACTCTATAACTGCACAAAGGCAGATGCCTCAAGCCGGAGGAAGCGGGATGTTCCAAAGGATTAACAGGACGAACTCCTGAAGTTACGCGTTTTCACATTAAACAAAGACAAATTATTTTGATCCAGGATTGCCTTAAAACAAAGAAAAAGGGCTTTCCAGGACTAGCACAGTCGCCCTTTCTTGTCAGGGGGCTAATCACTTGTTATGAATGAACATCGTTAAGGTTTACCATCGCGCCAACGAGTGAGATCGGTAACCTCAAAGACCCGGAATACCGAGTATCGTTGGGGAAAACTCCACTGTGCAGACGTTATGGTATCGACATTTCCAATCCTGACGAGGATAGCCTCAATGCACAACCCATTCCAAGACCTGATAGGGATTTGCGAATTCTCACCCGAAGTGAACCGTGCTTCGATAACAGATGCGTATCTCAATCCCGCGGTCTTTAACAGTGGATACCTCGTGAGGAACGACGTCTGAGTTGAAAAGTTTTCATGTGGGAAATTGTTTGTCTTTGGCTTCTGCCCTTCATGTATATAGTTCACTCTGTTCCACCCTCTGTAGAGTTGGGATTTTAGTTTGCTTACCAAGCTTACAACTCTCCATAGTGTTTCCTATCTGCACCCTCCGTTTCTTCCTGAATTTATTGTTTCTTCGTACAACCAGTTCTGGGTTTTGCCGACACCCTTTTGTTCTCTGTTCTCTGTCCTCAGTGTGTTCACGTTCCGTCAATTACCCTCGAGTCGTATTTGAGAACCTACTGAGCCTGTTCCTAACACTTTGTAAGCTTCTTCTTTACGAAACTGTGTTGGCATCACCATGGCCGCAAACGACCTTCCTCCAGGTGACTTGGGTGCTCCCAATTCCCAAACACCCTTCGTCTCTGCTGCTGTCCCTGCTTCCTCTGGTCTTGTCTCTGATTTTTCCACCACCATCCGACATGCCGATGCTGCGGAGAGATACCTTTCCAAGCATGAGATGGTCGAGCACATCCAGGAATTCAACAAACTCCCTGGTGCGTACGCCATCACTAAAGGTGTCCCTCCTGCTCTCACGCAAGCGTTCATGGAAGCCCAGAATGCGGGTATGCAATCTATGACCGAGAATAACGTCAGCAAACCTCCGATCCCTGAGAATGCCTCTGCTGAGATGATCCAACTTCTGTACTACTGGTTCGAACGTGGTCAGAAGATACACTTAGGCCGTGACCAACCCCAATCTGCCCCTGCCCCTGCCCCCGAAACAGCTTCCAACATTGCGACTGCTCAGTCAACATTCAGTTATAACTTCTCCGATTCGTCTTTATCCGCTTCTGCCAGTCCTGATTACTTCTATGGCGATATGTTCAAATTCGCTAGCTTTGCGTCACAAGTCGCTCTTCGATTTTCTACGTGTGCACACCTGTTCCGAACTGAGCAATCTAAGATTGCCTATGCTGCATCTTACCTCAGAGGAAGCCCCGCGACTTGGGTCCAGCCACAGATCAACATCATAACGGGACACGTAAACTTCGAAACTTACGATGAGTTCATCAATACTTTAAAACTCTTGTTTGGTGGCCCGGAAGCCGCGATGACTACTTCGCAGAAGAAAGCCTACGGGCTGAATAAACGCTTGTGTCTGTACTGTGGAGAAGCCAATCACAGGTTGGCCAGCTGCCCCCAGAAGGCTGTCAAGGTTATTGCCTTCTGTTAAGAACAGTACCAGTGTAGTTCTCAAATAAGACAAGAGGGTAATTGACGGAACGTTAACACACTGAGGACAGAGAACAGAGAACAAAGGGGTGTCGGCAAAACCCAGAACTGGTTGTGCGAAGAAACAGAGTAAAATTCAGGAAGAAACGGAGGGTGCGGATACGAAACACTATGGAGAGTTGTAAGCTTGGGAAGCAAACTAAAATCCCAACTCTACAGAGGGTGGAACAGAGTGAACTATATATATGAAGGGCATCATGTTACGGGTTGAACGACCCTGAATGACGATGTCAGACATGTGATCCTACGGGACACTCATGTGAAAGGAAAAGGATAATAAGGTGATCATGCCCAGTGGTCTAGTTTAGATTTCTAGTAACAAACTAACTTCATAAATACATGTGAAGGGGCAAAGTCAATAACGAAGAAATACTCGTTGAATGATGTTCAAAACTGTCTTGATTTGTGAATTTAGTTTGTTACTAGAAATCTAAACTAGACAGACCACTGGGCATGATCACTGTTGTGGAGAATCTACCCTTATTCGGTAGAACATCGGGTAAACCCACAAAGTAGTATATATTACTTTGTGGGCTTACTCAATCAAGCACAAAACATAGTCTCTTAATTATACAATAATGTTAATATACACTATACTTTACAACAGCTTCTATGAGCCCAGAGCTTCAACAGCTTAGAACACCTCTACGAAAGATCTATAAAGTCTGTCCACATCACACACATATCAACCTACTGGTATTCGCTGATAAATTCAGAATAAAATAGATCTACACAAAACCGAATGCGTGAAACTCCGTGGACAGATACACACGCCAGAAAGACACGACGTAAAATCGAACACAATAATTCAAACCCGGCAACAAAAACGAACAAAAACGAACAAAATGAACTTGAAAGGACCATCAGTTCAAAAGGAGGAGGTTCAGAGATAACTCGCGGCACTGATAATGTCGTTGAGCGAGGCGCTGAAATCGACAAATGCTCCAACTAACTCTGATACACCTACAAAAACAGCGCGGTTCCTAGACACAACAATAATAAAGAGTACAGAACTCACAGACTGGAATTGGAGAAAATGGTCAACAAATATGATCAGAAACTTCAAGGGTCTCGGGGTTTTATAATTCTTCAAAGGACTCGAAGAAGAAGACTTCCTGAACGCAATGGAAGTCGAGAGGTCAGGCAGGGAAAGGGCCGAAGACGAATCAGAAGCTCTAGGTCTTATCAGAACAGGTCTAGATGAAGAAACCCTAGAATTAATCGATGGTGTCCCCAGTGTCATGAGATGATGGACCATGCTACGAATGAGATATAAAATCTCCACCAACGAACAACATGCAAAGTTGATGGACGAGATATTCCAGGATATGGAATGGAAAGAAGGAAACTGGATATTTTCAAAGTGGCCGAAAGTTCAAAACAAGCTGGGAGAAATCTCTGGCTTCGAATATTTTCTGGTCGGGACAAGCACATCATGCATGACAACCAGTTTAATACTTCACCTCTGGGCAAGCCGACTTCCCCGCAACATCTCCACTATCTTCGAAAGGCATCTGAAACATTCCCAAGGGAAACGGATTGACTTGATGCCGAAAATCGATGATGAGATCGAGGCTCTACCCAAGAACCACCAGAAGACATATTCAACATCCTCCTCGCACATAATACGGACAGACCATGGTCAGTAACGGTCAAAGACCAAATGCTTCTTTTGCACGAAGCTTGGTCACCGTGAAAGCGAGTGCAGGACGAATAAATCAACTTCTTACATCAACACGAGCTTGTGGTGCCTTTTCATCCATAACTTGTTCAATTTCATCCAAAAGAGTTTTTAAAAACACCAATCGCTTCATTACGACGAGCTCTATCCAACGCAGTTTGATGCACCCTGGCCCGCGGCCTTTCTGCGCGTATTTTTATAGCCAGAAAACCGTTTTGACGTCGTCATCAACCCCATTTTCGATGATCGAAAAAGATTTCGCGTCCACGCAAAAGGTTTTGCATTCATCAACAACTTAACCAAACGTTACCCAAACGATAAAAACAACATGATTGAATTTGCATCAACGAGTACATTCGATTTATATAATTTTGTCAATGGCGCAGCGACGAGCTGCCTCGCCAGCCCTCAGCCACCCCCTGCAGGAGACTGAGGTTGGCCAAGAACACACGATGTCCTCGTGACCTCCCAACCTGCACATAATGCTGTTCAAGACGGAAGAAACACTGCAGTCAGCGCCAGCGACCAGCACACCGCCCTCACAAACATGCCATTCAAGTGTCTCAACCTCCTTATAGCCGGTGACTGCAAGTGGGCGAGCGTAAAACTCGCATTCCCACAAACGACAGCCTTGATTGTTAAGAGCGGGCTCAGGGGATTTCTGACGATCTAAAAATATGTACTCAAAGAGATGGAAAAATGCTGAGGTGTGAAGGGACAAACAATAGCCATAAACGAAGGAGTACTCGTTGAATAATATACATGATAGTTTTCATTCGTGAAGTTGCGTTACTACGAGAAACATAATCTAAAGTACTGGGCTTTGTTGTCTTCTTATCCTACTTGCTTCCTCCAAGAGTGTGTGGTCTGTAAGGTCGCGTGTCAATTGTCACCTAGGTTCGTTGGCTTATGTGTTGTTGGCGCATAGCTTCAGAAGCCTTCATGAGCTCCCAGGGACTTATCCTTCGAGGGTCGTTCAACCCGTAACACAGATCTCATCAAGGAAGAAGCGACCACGGCATACCACAAGCCGCGCAAAGACCTCGACATCTGTTCGTGGCCACCGCATTATCTAGATGGAAAGCGTAGCGCTGGGATCATACGTTGAAGTCGCCGACTGCAAGCCTTCTACTCCTCTTACTTTTGCACTATCCACGGTTTCACGTCTACGTGTGCCCGACATTGTTGTCCCTTCTATTATTCTACTCAATATATTTTGGATCTCAACCAGACCACCACCAGGATAGCCCTCGCAGAAGCGGAAATGGCGATGAGAAGCGCCGTGTTTCCAAATCTTGATTCAACTCCAATTATGGGTGAAAAAGAAAAGAAAAAGAAGAGAAAAGATTTTTTTTTTAAAAAAATATACAAAGATTTAAAAAGATTAAAAAGAAATATAAAAAAAATATAGAAAAAGGAAAAAAAGGAAAAAAAGGAAAAAAAGGAAAAAAAGTGGCTGACTGCGAGTCGCACTCAATACTCCGCACCATCTGATAAGCAGGTTGACTCAGGTCCTTCTCACCTGTTAAAAACAGGCGCAGGGAACAAAAGGGTGTTGGCGAAGAACAAGAGTAAACAAGGGAAGATCAGGACGTAATACAAGGAGATAAGAGCTTGAGAAGAAGAGAAACCCAACGCAACAGGCAGCGTAACAGCAGATGAAATCCATAAAGGAAATGACAACCGAGAACATGTTATTAGCAAGTGAAAATTCCAACCAAGATGTCATTGCTAGCCATTTGGCGGGGTCGGACAACAGGAACTGCACAGATCAGGATGACCAATGTCATAAAGTCGACATCATGGTATTAGTACGCAGATGTTATTCATAACACCAAGTCACTAGTTTCTTCCTGTCGCTCAGTTATCACCTGAGGAGCGATTTCCATTTTCCTCGTTTGTCCTACAGATATGGGAGGGGAGGTGAGGACATTAGGTTATCCTGTGCATGTTTGTGCCGCATCGGATGCAGATTTTGTCTTGTCGACGCTTCTGCAACTCCTCCTTCGTTACCCACACGACACTGTGTCTCTTTGTCTGCGTCATTGATGACGCTCGGGTTGGGGGTTCAGTCCATTTTGTCCGGGTTTGCAGGAAGATGAGCTACTCGTCAACGCTCTCCACATTGTCAATCGTGTCCCGTCCATATCCTCCTCCTGTGGAGAGGTGGCGGAGGGTGGGCAGGGCAGCGCGTCGGCTCTGGTGTGGTTTGGTGCGTTTGATAACACCGGGAGTTGCGAATCGAATGGTCGTAGTCCCGAGCGGTTTAGAGAGAGTTATGTCGTGGTGTTAATGTATTAAACTTTTGCATTTTTGTGGGCAGAATTTATTTTTCTGCCCAAAGTTTGGTGGCCGACGATAATATGGACAGGCTTCTAGCTCTGGGTAAACGTGCAGTAGGTCTGCCAATCAGCATTCAACAGCGTTGCGAATTGTTCGCATACGCTGGTTATAAAAGTCTATAGTCACATTGCCGTAAATGCAATCACAGATTTAAAAAAGGACAAGAAAATGGGAAAAGAAAATGGGAAAAGAAAATGGGAAAAGAAATCTGGAAAAAAATATGGAAAAAATATGGAAAAGAAATATGGAAAAGAAAATGGAAAAAATATGGAAAAAAATATCAATAGATATAAAAAAACACATCACCAATTAAACAAACACTCTTAATAACTAACAAGATTTCTACTGGTTCCTTTTTTTCCCCTCTACTTGCATTGTTAGCTACTGGACATTTCTTCTTTGCATCTACTACTCCATTTAACTTTTTCCTTTTGTTTTTACAGCCAAGTTTCATTATAGATGACACAAATATGGCGCCCCGACGAACTCCTACGAACAACAACTCAGGCATATCCCACAACTTCACGAAATTCATGATTGCCTCCAACGAAGTCATCACTTCCAGCATCGGAAATAATCCAGGAATTGACGAGGAAAGAAGGTAACGGAATGATGCCAAAGCAGGCAACACTGCAATAAACACATTTTCATCCACAACTCGCCACTTCGACAGACCTACTGCGCGTCTCTCAAAACCCAAAAAAAAACATCGTCTTCGCCATTGTTAGCCACCAAGTTTTGGGTGAGAGAAAAAGAAATTTCTGCCCGCAAAATCCTATAAACTTAATCTATCCACCGAAAGAATGATAAAGAACAAGCGATGCCTTCGCTAAAACTCCCATTGAACGAGGGGCTCGATATTATGACGACAAAGAGCACGGTCAAAGATGCATACGACTTGCTGAAAAAATGTCGTTGCACCGGATAAGGTCGACCAAGAATTCGAGAGATTCGTGAAGAATTTTCAGACTCAACTGCGAAAGGACATGAACATGCTCCAGAACTGGTATTGCTATAAAATTATATTTTTGAATTTTTACACAGAGACGGAGTTGAGCGAAGCGGTGGCCCTCAAAATGTTTCTGGTTGGACTGCTGAAGGAGTACATAAATGTGGCAAAGGATTGCTACCGAGAGAAGTTGACAGCTGAGCAAACTGTTAAACATTTGAGCCAAAGGCAGTTATGAGACTCGGGCCGAATTTCCAAAGAATTAAATATTTGTATTGAAATTGAAGAAATTACTAAGGACAAGATATAGGGGAATGGGAATTACTGGTAAAAAGAGGACAGTCCAGGAGACAAAAAAGGGTGTTGGTGAAGACAGGCTAGTTACACAGGTCAGGTGACACGGGGATAACAGGTAACACAGGGAGTTGTGAGCTTGGGAAGTACAAAAGTCCAACTCAACAGACAGCGGAAAATGGCAGACTATATACATGAAAGAACGATAACCAAGAACAAACTTATTCACAAATCCAGATTTCGACTGATATGGGTTTTGGGGATTTCTTTTTTATATCCTTAATGGTATTTGGGGTTACGTGCTGAAAAACCCTCCGAAGCATCAGTCGTTGGGCCTATGTGTTGACGGACAACACGTGAGCCAACGAACCTATACTGTTGTGAATAACATCATCGCACTATCGCCATGATGTCGACTCTATCTATGACATTGGTTATCTTGATCTGGGCAATCCCTGTTACCCGACTCGGCCACCCTCTGATTACTAGTTTATAGAGCATTAATTCCAGGTCCAGTCAAGCTTTGAAGCCCTCGAGAACCAATTGTTGAAATCATCATTTGCTAACAACCCTTTTATCGGTCGTCTTGTTTTCATGTATTTAATCTTCTATTTTCCGCTGTCTGTTGAGTTGGGTTCCTCTTCCTCCCAAGCTCACAACTCTTCGCGTTACTATGTGTTCTTTGCCAACACCCTTTTGTTCCCTCCTGCCTTGTCTGTTCCCTGATCCTTATTCTGTTATCTGTATTTCCTCTATCTCTTGTCTCCTGAGAAAACTCTTAACTTCAATATGTTTTTACTTCCCTAGAAATCTCCCTCAAGCCCGTTCTTGGTAGGTGTCCAGGTAGAGGTGGAGTAACTGGGTATCGCTTTCGTGGGCGCCAAAAACGTCGTAGTCGGTGCTGAACGACACTGACTTATGCACGTAGGTGACGACACGCGGGCGATATGGTAGCTTTGTCGATGGTGGATATGACGGTATCGTGGTGTAGTCCGCGTGGCGCTGGAAAATCCAGTCGCCGTCTTGTCTGAACACAAAGGGCTCCTGCACACAGATCACTAAAGCACCCTGCTGGGTGGCTTCTCTGAAGACATGGTCAAGAACCCCCGGGCGTTTGCCCTGGTTGTGTTGTACACGACTTTACACAGAGGTGACTAGTTTTCCCGGTCACTAGTGTCTTCATGTTCCTTGGCTAACAAGTTGGGGGGGCGATTTCAACTTTTCTTGTGCTTCCGGCAGAAGCAGGTGGGCGAGCTGCAAGGTAAGGGCATTGGGCTACTCTATGCATATTCGTGCCGCATCGGATGCAGAGGTTTTCTTCTCGGCGTTTTTGCAGTTCCTCCTTCGTTACCCACACGGCCCTCTGTTTCTTCGTCTGCACCATTGACGACGCTCGGGTTGGGGTCCAGTCCATCTTATCAGGGTTCGATTGGTTCGTGAACCGAGTCCGGGTTTTCGACGCGGGTAATGGTGGGTTGGAGGATATGTTGTCCACAAACGTGATCATTTCTCCAGCTTGCAGGAGATCCTCCTTGAAGTTCGCAAAGGTCTCAGTTCGGTCTCGGATCCCCATAGCCAGAATAATTTCGGGGGAGACACTTCGGCGGAGGAACGCAATTTTTGCAGAATCTGCCCACTCGTTTGCATCAGCATCCACGAGCAGTCTTTCAAACTCGGCGATGTGCTTGGCCACGGACTTTTTACCGATCCGCAAATTGCTGAGTTTCCCCATTGCTCTCATAACTATACCGCTGTCGGTATACGTGGTTCTGAGGTAGGCAAAGAAAGCCTCCAGTCCCTCGTTTCCGGGCATCGCCAAGAGTCTGGGTAGTATGACTGCCGCACGAACGTGGGCATCGCCGCTCAATCGGCCAAATGAGTATCGGAGACTATCCAAGGCTCCTCCAATTGCGTCACCATCCTGATCAATCTTTCTTTCCAAGTCCCGTAAGAACCGTTTTAGTTGTGTAAGGTCAGATCCGTCGAACTTTTCAACGTCTGGGAGCTGGGGTCGACGCTGGAATGTCTGTGGGATGACCTGTGGGATGGCCGGTGCCGGGGCCTGCTCAGGTACCTGTTGAGGGGGCCCCCCATTCTTGGCGACCTGGTTTACAACCAACATTATCTGATTTAACTGTTCGTTTAGTTTATCCAGTTCTTTCGCTAGTTTTTGTAGCGACATCGGTCCTTTCTCTGTTGTCGTTGTCTGTTCCATTGCCTTATAGTCCATTTTCTGTTCGTTATCCATTGTGACGATAATTTACCTCTTCAAATTATAAAGGCAGATGAAATACAAAAATAAAATAAAAAAGAGAAAGAAATAAAATCCGTAGGGCGAACTTTGAACGACGTCACGGGTTCGGGGGGATAAACAAGTATTCAACGATAAGGGAGAGAAAAAAGAAAACTATGAAGATGATGCAAGGCTCGAACAAGGGGTACTTATAGTCTAACAGAGCCGTGGGGTTGCACCTGTGAGTGGAGTTTTGTAGGTTCCATCTTTCCAGGCCCAGGCCTAACAATGGCCGCAGTTTTGGAGTCTCTCCTGTACCACTTTGCGTGCGGGTTGGGGGGGAGACGAAGAAAGTGTATGTTTTGCGCCCATTTGCACCCCCCTGCTTGGCGTGCGCGGGCGGTGCGCAATGGTGTAGTGTGAACCGATAGAATCTCCCGTTCGTTGCGAGTTTAATGGTGTTATTTCCTTGCGATTTGGGGATGGTTTGGTCGAGTTGTTGATGATCGAAAAATGTTTTTGCATGCACGAGGAAAATATTTCGATCGTCAACAATTTTATGGTCGACGATGGCGACGACGACGGTTTTCTGGCTATAACTTAACGCGTAGAAGGTCCATCACAGTGCATCCAAGTGCGTTGAATAGCGCGCGTCGTAATGAATTTTTCAATGTATTCGAAAACGTCTTTAGTGAATGAATTGGACGAGTTATGGATGGAAAGGTACCACAGCCTCGTGTTGCAGTCGTGGACTTGATTCTCTTTGATACCGGCCATGAGCATGAAAAGAAGCATGTGACTCTTGCCATCGATATTTTCGACATCCGCCATGATGCTGCGTGGTCGCTCAGCTTTGGGTTTCTTCTCTTTCAAAACGTTGCCATCCCAGAGCTTGCACTTTTGCCGTGGGTTTTTCGACAATCTCGATCTGCTTCATTCGCATCGGTACTTCTTTTTCTTTTTCTTCTTCGTCCATAGTTTGCGGTTCGTTCAGGGGTTGTTTGGTGAGTTTTTTTTTTTTTTTTTTTTCAAGACCAGTGACCAAATGCCAAGGACCTTCGTTATTCGTTGTTTTTTTTTTTTTCTTTTTTTTCTTTTTTGAAAACAAAAAAAAAATAACGACAAATAAATGCACGTAGATGTCACGAGTTCAATACAAGATGTTATTTGTACGATAGTCAACGTACAGGTATTAAGGAGGGCAAATGGGAAGAAGCCATCAAAAACATGTAGATAGTTGGACTATAGGGTTAATAGGGTTTAACATATGGTGATCGTACCCACTATATTTCCAGTTCACACCAATCGCAGTTTCTCAGTAATCGTCTGACGTCATCCATCATTTTGGACCAGAAGAACTGTCTCCAGAGTACTACTATTGTTGCATCTCTACCCTCGTGTCCCGATATAGAGTCAATGTGGTGCTTCTTCAGTAGTTCGTCTTTCAGGTCTTCACAGTCTGCTGTCCATATTGCGTGCCTGTAATATACAGTGCCATCTCTTCCTGGTCGGTGGATTGTCGTTAAGGGCGGTAGTGGCTCCAGTTCTTCCATCCACATTATCTGTCTTTCAGATATTCGTTGCTTTGTTCAGAAGTATTGCAGGTCTTTGTGGTTTGTCAGCAGTGTGAACCTTTCTATTCCTCTAACCTGTCCCCTCCATCTCCTTGCTGACTCTATGACGGCTAGGAGTTCTTTGTCACGTATGCTGTAGTTCGTTTCTGTCAAAGTCATTTTTCAGGAAAAGAAGACAATTGGCTTTTTCTCTGCTACCAGCTTGCAAGCATGTCTCCTTCCACAGAGACATCCTTCAGTTTAGTCAATGCTGCCTCCTCGGTGCCACCCCGCTTGGAACGTGTGTTCTTTCACGTGAGTGCTACCAGTGGTGTTGCCAGTTCAGCGTAGTCTTTGATGAAGTCTCGGTGGTAGTTGGAAAAGCCTAAGAAGCTGCGGTTTCCTTTCCTTCTCCGTGTCCATTTCAACGCCGTTTCCTGCTGCGATGATAATGCCCAGGTATTTGACCTTGTTGATTTCGAATTCACATTTGTCAAGTTCCAGTTTCAAGTCTGCTTGTTGGAGCTTCTCAAGGACACTGCACACCTTTTCTCCGTGGTCTCCAAGGGAATCACTCGAGTATACAATCACCTCGTCGCCGTATGTTGACGCAAAGTTGTCTATGATCTTGTCCAGCACATGGTTGATGAATCGTTGGAACACCGAGTTTCCATTAGAAATTCCAAGTGACATAACGAGCTATTCGCATGGTCCATTGTGTGCGTCAGGCTGTCTTCCACTCGTCCCCTTCTGCGATTCTGATCCTGTGTTAAGCTGCTCGTACATCTAGCTTGGTGAGCCACTTGGCCCGTGAGATTACTCTCAAAGTTTCTGGGATGAGTGGAATTGGGTAGCGATCTTTCTCGAAGGTTGTGTCCAGTGCTCGATAGTCAACACAAAGTCTCAAATCTTCTCCTGGCTTCTTCACAAATAGGAATGGGGCACCTCCTGCTGCGTTGCTGGTGCAGATGAACCCCTTTTGCTATCAGATCTGTCAAGGCCTTTCTCAATACCAATAGTTCATCTCGTGACATCTGATACAGTGAGCACCAAGGTACTTCTTTTTTTTCCTTTCAGGTCTATCTTTGCGTCGAGTCTTGGACGATGGGGTAAAGGCTCTTCATCTGGATAGGCGAAGACATCCCACAAGTCTGCATATTGCGGTGGCAGTCTTTCACGGATCTCAGCTGGTGGTATTCCTGGTTTTTTTTCTTTAGTGCCTGGTTGATGTCTTCTATGCTGGCTGTGAAGATTGTTGTCGAGGTGTTGCCCTTCTTCCTGGCTATCGTCATCATGACTGCGAATGTGCGTCTATTTATCACACTCATTTTTACTTTTCCGTTGTTTTTTATTATTATTTTTTTAGTCCTTCTCCTCTGATCCCTATTTCTTCAACAGTGATATTGGTCAAGCACATCAGCATTCTCTCTTCTTGTGGTGTGTATATATGGCTCCTTGTTACTTGATCTATGGTAATCCAAGTATTATTGCATCATGTTCGTTGCCAAATACTATGTATGCGAATACATCATTTTCTTCATGCCCTTCCCTGTTGATTTGTCTTCTTCTTTTTTTAATCCTTAATTGCATTCGGTTATAAACACCACGGAAATGTAATTGTCACCTCTATGTTGGTGGACATGTGTGCCACTTCATTGACCACCCCTCTTCTCTCCATTGCTCCTTCCACTGATCGCGCTGGAATTGATATGCGCTTTAGTTGTGCTTGTGTTGCGAATGATTCAGATCCCACGTTGTATGCTGAGGAACCGGGATCTATTAAAGCAGTTGTCATGTTCGTGTCATTGATCAAGGCTTCTACCAAAAGATGACTACAGTCCATCATTCCTTTCCATTCTGCCAATCAAAGCTTTCTCAACTCCTTTTCTTGTTGCGCTTGTCCACGACTTTGGGCAGGGCTCGGTCTTTTCCCTGGCTTTTCTCCTCAGATACTTCCTCCACTGCGGGCGTGACCCATTCCTGAGTCGCCGTGTTATTGACTTGAGTAGTGGTGTGGTTCGGGGCCCTCGCTGGTTTCAGTGGACAGACTCTGGTGTAACATCCTGGGCGTGCACAGCGCAAACAGACTTTGGCCTGGCGCCTCTTGGTTATTTCCTCCCTGCTGGCCCATATAGCGACTCTACCTCTGTAGCGGTGGTCATCAGGTAGGCCTGGTCCCAGGCTCTGTTGTCTGATCGGTCTCGGAGCAGGGCTTGGACATATGAAGTTGGTGGCGATTTCTATCGGCTCACCGTACTGGACATCGTTTCGTTTGCTCTTGATTGGTTTACTGGTGCCGACGCTGAAGTTGTCCAGGCTGTGGTTTCGTCGGAGGTTGATGTAGACTTGTTGGTAGGCCTTTATTTCCTCGTCCAGGGTTTTCCCTGGGGCCATTGCGAGAGTTCGGTTGAGGATTTTTCTGTCCAGACCCCTATGGAAGGCGTCGAGTTTGATTTCCTCAGGCCATTCCTGCCCCCTCGCCTCCAGCAACAAGTTGGAAAACTCTTGGACGTATGCCTCGTAGGCGTCCCCCTTCTGCTTAAGAGAATTGAGCTTTGATCGGGCTGCATCCCTATGTCCTGAGTCGTCGAACCGGTTGTCGAGGGTCACCAATGCCTCTTTCTGTGTGGCATCGAACCAGTTGTCGAGGATCACCCATGCCTCTTTCTGTGTGGCATCGAGATTTTGTCGTAAGTCTGCCAGTCTTGCGCTGACTCCTTCACTGGCCCGGGTTCTGAGGGACATCAAGATCAGGCAGATCTTCTTCTGCTCAGTCAGGGTGTCGTGGAAGTCTAGGGCGGCCTGCATCTGGTCTTTCCAAGATCTGTAAAGGGCCCGGTTCCCATCGTAGGTCGGGCATCCTGGGAAGGTAATGACGGTGTTCATTATTTGATCGTGGCTATTTGTCGTGATGCGTAACACTCTGGTGTCTTCAACAGGGACGTCGGTGTGGTGTTTCGTCGAGCTCTCGTGTATTCTCGATTCTGCGGACTATATATGATAGGTCGGCATTAATCTTCTCGTTCTTCCTGGGTTGTTTTGATTGGTTAGTTTGTTACGAATACAAGGCGCAATATTTCTGAACCTATAGAATCGTTATTAATCGATAGGATGTGAAAGGAGCCTAACTACAAGGTCGTGATGGTGTGCGGGGTGAGCTACATCTACTCGCTCCACTATGCTTTTGTCCTGCCTCATCTCACCGCCTTTTTCTTTATCCGGTACTAAACCGCAACACCATCGTCATTGTCTGTTCGGATCGCTCTTTCTGCGACACCATTTTGGCTTGACGAATCTGTGGGAGTATACGTTGGCTCAGTTCCGTTAGACCTTCTCCAGGTCTCGAAGATTTGCTTCAGTTCTGGGACATCGTCACTTCTCGTCCTCTTGATGGTCTTACCTATTTTGTGTTCAATACCTTTGCTCCGTCCGTCCAGTGCTCTTTAACTTCACTCTTCTTCTTCAGTGGTAACAATAATCACTTGTATCTGGAGAAACCGTCGAAAATTATTGCTTACCAGCGATGACCGTTCCTCTCTGCCTCTTGTCACTAATGTGACCAAATCTCCGATGCAAATCGTCGTATGTAAGCAAACAAGTACTTGTGACTATGTAATCACTTCTCAATGGAATATCAAGTTCCTCTTGTTCATCGTCAATGACAACTTCCATGACCTTGAACAAGATTGGTTTTCCTTCTTTCATCAAGGCTATCACTGATATCAGATTTTCAGACAACTCTGGCACATGTAAAACTTTGAATAAATTGGGCTTCTTATGCGTCGTTTAATCTTGGTGATTCACTAGACGTTAAATATATTCAAATCAAATCAAACCAGAGCTTCGTATTCCCAAGTCGAACATCTACTAATCCAATCTTGGATGCCCCGATGCGCCTTCTATCCGCCTATCTAACTGTCTGCTGTGTTTGCTCGGCGTTTTTCAACACCGTTAGCTGTTTCGTCATATGAGATAAGCATCCGGAATCAATCGCCTAGGTATGGCGTTTAGGACATTTAACACATTGGTTCTCCTTGACCGCCAGCTTTGCTTTCTGTTGGGAATGATTTTTTTCTCTTGGCCCAACAATCCGCTGCCCTATGTCCTTCTTTGTGGCAGTTGAAGCATCGCGATGCAGACTTGTTTCGTGTCTTCGCTTTGTCTTCAATCTTCTTGTCAGTTGATACCGCCTCCAGCCCATTCATGGATTCCTCGGCTGACAGTTTGTCGCAATAATACTTCTTCGTCACGTTTGCATACTCCTTCGGTAGTCCTGTTAAGAAAAATCCGAGCATCGTTTCATAGCCCAAACTCTCTTCTGAATAGTACAATGCAACCTTCGTCTTGAAGTAGTACCAGTTCTGAATCATATTCAGATCCTTCTTCAAGGTTATCCGCATGTACTTTCCCATGTCTTTGAACTCGGCGTCGACAACATCTGGAGCGCATACTTTCTCCAATACTTTATAGGACTTTCAGACTGTGCCCTGGTTGCCTATCACCCGGAAAGACGTGCTGAAACTAAGGCCAAGTATGCGCGTAGTCAGCTCTTCGTCTTTCTTTCGGAACCTTCACCATTCCTCTCCACACCTTCCATTGAACTTTCGTCCAGCAAATAGTGTAGTGACACATTTTGAAACCGCAGTACAGAATTTGTCTCCCACTCATTCCGATTGTTGTTGTCGAGCTTCACAAACATCGTGGTATGTTTGTTGCGCGATTCGTTCCACTGGGTATAAATAATAGTTGAAAAGATGTAAAAATTACAGAGTAAAACCTGACACGCAACTTTCATATGCTGTCTAAGAATAATCGTTGTTCTCCGAAGGTAGTTCAAATAAAGGCTCATAACCTATTAAATTGGTCCTGGATTTATTAAGATGTTAAGTAAAAATAACTATCCGTTATTTTTCCCTTCATGTCCACCAACTCCCTTTTCCGATAAGCCAAGTCCTAATATATTTACATGAGGCTTATCCGGAAAGATCGCAGAAGTTCTCTTAGTTCTCTTAATAGTTTTCGTCATGCTCTATCGAGGCCTGGCTCTGCAGAAAGGCAAGTTTAGCGCTCGCCTATTTGCTGTTGCGGGTGGTAAGGAAGTTGATGCACTTAAGTGCCAAGTTGGTGATGGCAGTGCGCCTGTTTCTAACGCTTTCGGCAGTGTTAGACTCCTGCATGTACCGCTTGGGGTTCGGGTTGGAAGTGAGGAGGACATGGTGTGTTTGTCGTCAACCTCAGCCTCCTGCAGGGGGTGACTGACGACAGGCGAGGCAGCTCAGCGCTACTAGACTTGCGCGGTGGCTGCGCCATTGAGAAGAATAGATCAATCGAATCTGCTCGTTGTTAAGGATTGAGTGGTATTGTTTTTTGTAAAATTTGGGGTTGTTTTGGTTGAGTTATTGATGAACTTTCCGTAGTTAGACAAGGCTGCGCTGCGTTCCGAGGGTGTCAACGACATCTGGATAGGTTCAACATTGTATCCGTGAGACGCAAAGAAAGGGCTGACGTTGGCCCTTAGACCTGAGGAACGGTTGTTAGGGAACGTGTCGTGCAAACCTTTCGGCACATTCAATCTGACGTTCAGAGTTGAGGGCACTTCGGTCACTGTGAACTTCGCGTGCAAGTAGTCGAGCTTCTTGCAAGATCGAGCCGTGCGCAGGTTCTTCATGTTTAGCCAGACTTTGTCACCGACTTTGTAGAGATTTGCGGGACGGCGTACTCGGTCTTCCATCCGTTGTTGCGCAGCTGCAAGGGCACTAGCGATCAGGTCGTTTGTGTCAGCCATCTTCTCAACCAGTGTCTCTGCCTTTCCGTAGTTAGATAAGGCCGCACTGCGTTCCGAAGGTGTCAACGACATCTGTATTGGCTCAACATTGTAACCGTGGGACGCAAAGAATGGGCTGATGTTGGCTCTCGGACCTGAGGGACGGTTGTTCAGGGCAAGCATTGCACTGGGGAGGAGTTTGTCCCAATCTGTCTGGAGGAAGTTGACGAAACCACGCAGGTAAGCCTGGATATCTTGGTTCGCCCGTTCCGTTCCACCATTGGATTGCGGGTGGTATGCCGTGGACAATTTCCTCTTTATCCCTGCCAACTCGCAGAACTTCTTCCAAAAACCACTGGTGAACTGGGGACCTCTGTCTGAGACTATTGACGCTGGAGGACCGTGGTAGGCGTAGAGGCACTCGATGAATTCATCCACGACTGTCTCTGTCTGGATGTCAGGTAACGCACGTAGGATCAGGTTTCCAGATAGACGATCCGTGATAACCATGATGTGCTCATTACCTGTCTTTTCACATTTCGACAACGGGCCTATGAAATCCATCGAGATTTGTTGCCACTGTCGATCGGGAATCGGGAGCGGCTGCAGCAGTCCTTGCTTCTTTGTCCTCCAGATTTTGCTCTTTCCACATACGTTGCAATTACGAAGGAATTGTCGAACGTCTGAGTTCAAACCAGGCCAATAGAACTGCCGACGCAGTATCTCTATGGTCCCATCGCGTCCTGGGTGTCCAGTGGTTTTGCTGTCGTGGGCTTCTTGTAGGAGGCGCGTTCTTAAGGGCTCATTGTTGGGCACCCATAGCCTGTCTCTACAGAAAAGTTTGTCGTCACGGAGGTAGAAGTCTCCAAGTTGTCCTCGCAAATATACCGGAAGCATCGTAGAATCCTGGGCCAGAACAGCAGCAATGATGGCTTTGATGTCTGCGTCGTCAGCGGCTGCTTCGTTCCACATGCTTTGCAGTTCTGGGTCCTCCAAGATGACGGAGTGAGGTGTCTGTGATGCAGCTACTTGTACTTGGAACATCCTTTCGGGGTCAAGTAGTTGGATTTCACGACCTTCGCTCGGGTCTTCAGGCTCGTCCTGTTCTTTCCGGGAGAGAGCGTCTGCAGCAGCGTTGAGGCGGCCAGGCCTGTGGATCATCTGGAACGGTGGAAGGCTCTGTATGAATTCATGCCATCTGACTTGTCTTTCGTTCAAGAATTGTTTCTTCGAGAAGTACTCCAAATTCTTGTGGTCTGTGACTACCGTAAACCCAGACAGTCCTCGTAGCATGTGGTACCATTCCTTCAGGCAAGATACTACACCCAATAGCTCCTTATCGTGGATGGGGTAGTTCCGTTCCGCATCGATCATTTTTCGCGAGTAGAAGGCGACAGGCATACCTTTTTGCAGTAGCCTTCCTCCCACTCCGAATCCAGAGGCATCCGACTCGACCACTGTCTCTTCCGAGGTCACATCGGGGTCGAACCCAGCCAACAGACCTCCATCGATGAAGCGTTTCTTCAAGGTCTCGAAAGCTACTTCTTGTCGCTTACCCCAGACAAAAGGCTTGTTCTTTCCGGTCAGTTCCACCAAGGGTGCAGCAAGCTCTGCAAAGTTTTCGATGAACACTCGGTAGAAGTTTGCCAAGCCCAGGAAATATCGTACACCTTTGATGGTCTTGGGGGCTTCCCAGGAGGTGATGGCTTCAACCTTGGCGGGATCCATGCTGACTCCTTTCTCAGCTTCCACGATAAAGCCCAAGTATTTGGTTTTCTTGACCTCAAACTCGCACTTATCGACATCCAATTGTAGACCAGCCTTTTCCAACTCAGCTAGAACTTTATTCACTTGTTCTTGATGAAGTTTCAAGGGGCCATCCGTGTAGATGATGATATCGTCGATATAGGCCGAGCAGAAAGAGTCGAGGAAGCGGCGCAATACCCAGTTGACGTAACGCTGGAAGACAGCAGGTCCATTTGCCAATCCAAAATGTACGACGTTCCACTCTTATAAACCGTACCTAGTGTTGAACGCGGTTTTCCATTCATCACCTTCTCTGACGCGGATGCGGTGGAATGCTGCGTGAACATCCAGTTTGGTTAGCCACTTAGCCTTGACCACTTGTCGAAGGGTTTCTTGGATCAGCGGGAGAGGGTAACGATCTCGTATCGTTATGGCGTTAAGTCCTCTGTAATCAACGCAGAATCGCAGTCCACCACCTGTCTTTTTAGCAAACAGAACGGGGGCCGCAGCGGCTGACTGGCTAGCACGAATGTATCCTTTGTCAAGGTGGTCTAGCAGAGTTTTCCGGAGGACGAGGAGTTCGTCACTCGACATGCTGTAGAGGGGTCCCCACGGTATGCGCTTGTCTTGACCGTTAACATATTTTTCAATATTCATTTCCATGTCAATACCTGTGCGATGGGGTGTTTTTTTTTCGCTTTGATTTGATTTGAGTATATTAAACGTTTACTGGAATCACTAAGATCAAACGACGCATCTCTTTTCCGTTTTTGTCGCCGAATACACCAAAGTACTTCCAATAACAACGTGGTACCTCGGTCTTTGGGTCTGTTTGCCTTTGGCTCGTAGGGCTTTGTCGATATCAGCCATTGTGGCAGCGAAGACAGTTGGCTCGATTCCGTTGCGAGCGTTGCGTTTGTCCTTCAGGATTTGGGCGGCCATGACGGAGCCGATTATACCTTCAGGAGCTTTAGCTCTCCTGTACCAGCTCAAAGGGTAGACTCTGTAGATCGCGGTGTCGTGGCGTAACTCCATCATACTACCATCTGGCGCAATCGAGGCTTTCTCCTGCTCTATCCAAGGAGTTCCAAGGATGATCTTTTCGAGCATCTTCTCCTGCTGGAACTGTCTCCACTCCTTCTCCATTTCCGTGCGTGACAAACGATTTCTTGTCACGCAGCCTAGTTTTCCGACTGGTAACCGTCACAGTCTTCAGAGTCCTCCACAATCTCGCCCATCGAGGGCGCTGGGGCCAAGCGTTCCTGCTGAGCCACGTTGGCCTTGGCTGTCTGTCTGGCTGGTTTGACGGGGGGCAGAAGGGGGCAGCGGCTGGTTCTGCAGCGAGGACGAGCATAACGTAGACAAGCATGTAAAGTCTTGCGACGGTTCAGTTCGTCCTTAGAGACCCACTTGGCACGACGGCCACGCAGTTCCCCGTCGGTGAGATAAGGGCGACCTTGGGCGTCGCACGCTGGCATCGTACCAGAGGTCATATTCCCTCTGTTCCGTCGCCCGTTGTCGGTTCGGCCCTCCAACTGGCTTTCGTACGTATGGGTCCAATCCATTTGGTCCTCTGCACGTACAGAGGGGCTGCGGGCAACTGGGTCATTCAAGAGACCAGAGATGTAGCGAGAGGCGCCATCGTTGCCATCGCAAGATAGCGCCAGTTGGCAGAACTGCGCGAACGTTTCCTTACCTGTCGAACGCAGGGACATGAGCGTGAACAACCTCTTATCCAGAACGCTCGTCAAGGCCGAGATTTTACTCTCGTCACACCATGTGTGTCCTTGGGCGTCCGACAATCGAGCCTCGAAGGTGGGCAAGAATCGACTGATGGGCGTCTTGCCTTGGGGGAGGTGCAACTTCTGGTGGGCCCGGAGACGTGAGTTTGCAGTCTGGTAGAACTGGTCCAGATGTTCCAAAACTGCAGTGGGTTCGCATGTTGGGGAACTCATCAACTTGCGGACAACTTGTCGGCAAGAACTCTTTGCCTCACCGCGTAACGCCGCAAACAGTAAGGCCACCTGGTCTTGGGGACTGCCGAGAGCCAGGCCATCGGTGCGAAGTTTGTTCTCCGCTTCCAAGCGCCAATCCTCATACTCCTCTGACTTGCCTGAAAACGGTTGTGATGTGCCTAGTCGATGTCCATCGACTCACCGTACGGGACATCGTTTTGCCTTCTCCAGATTGGTCCACTGGTGCTGGCGACAATCCTGTCCATGTTCAAGTTTCTTTGGAGGTTGGAGTATACTTGCCGGTACGCTTTTACCTCCTCGTCCAGGGTTTTCCCTGGGACCATGGCGAGGGTCTGGCTGAGGATTTTTCTGTTTAGACCCCTACGGAAGGTGTCTATTTTTATTACTTCAGGCCAGTCCTGCCCCTCCGTCTCCATCAACAGATTGTAGAATTCCTCAACATAGAGTTCGTATGCGTCTCCCTTCTGCTTGAGACAGTTGAGCCTTGATCGGGCGGCGTCACTGTGCCCTGGGTTGTCGAACCGGTTGTCGAGGATCCCCCACGCTTCCTCTTGGGTGGCACCGAGCTTCACACGCAAGTCTGCCAGTCTTGCGTTTACCCCTTCGCTGGCCTGCGTACTCGGGGACATTAAGAACAGTGCGATCTTCTTCTGTTCGCTCAGGGTGTCCTGGATATCAAGGGCAGCCTGCATCTGTCTTTTTCACGACCTGTAGAAAGCCCGGTTCCCGTCATAGTTCGGGCAACCTAGGGCGCTGGTTATGGTGTTCATATTGTAAAAATAGCTACTCGTGGCTATTTGTTCTTCTGATGTGTCTTCAACAGGGACACTGGAGTTTTGGACGTCTTCAACGGGGACGTCGGTGTGGTATTCCGTCGAGTTGTCGTGTAAACTCGATTCCTCGGATGATATGTAATAGGTTGGCATCAACCTCCCTGTTCTGTCCGAATTATTGTTAATGATTGATTAATTTGTTACGGTTATTAGGCGCAATGCTGCTGAACGTATAGAATCTTGATTAGTCGATGGGTTGTAAAAAGAGACTAATTAGAAGGTTGTGATGGTGTGAGGGGTTAAGTATATCTACCTACTTGACTATGTTCCTGCACAGCCCCACCGCCTTCTATGTTCGGTGCTAAACCGAAATATGAGGTCTTGGGTGCAGCTTTGCCGCCTGAGGCGCGTTTGCTGCTGACGGCGTCAGCGGTTGGCGTCGCCTTTGTGGTGGCGTGGAGCTCGCGTATCACGAGACCTCGAGGCCACGCAGCACGTCGCTCAAAATAGCATGGATGGCTTTGATGCAGAGCAGTGTGCACTGGTCGTTGTCGTCCTCCATGATCGAGACCTGCAGTTGCAGAAGGGCGAGCTTGACATGTGCGTACGTCGACCTACTGAAGGGGGGGGGGGGGGGGTGGGGGGCGGACGGCAGGCAAGGCAGCTTGTCACTGCTGGGCGTTCGCGGGCGATACGCCATGTTCTTGTGTACACCGGTAGATTCTTCTCGTCGTTGTGAGTTCAATGGTGTTATTCTTATGTTTATTAATGATGGTTTCGTTGTGTTGTTGATGGATGAAAAACCTTTCTTGCGTGTACATGAAAGACTTTTGGGTTCGTCAAAATATGGTGGTCCACGATGCCGAAGACGGTTTTCTGGCTCTAGAAAACGTGCAGAAAGTCCGTCACGGTGCATCCAACTGCGTTTAGCATCTCCCGTCGTTATCGATCGACTAAATATGTTGAAAGAGCTTTTAGAGTTGAATTGCGTGACTTGTGGATTTCAATAACCCACACCCTCGTTTTTGTGTTGGTCATGTTCCTGCTCAACAAGTTCGCGAAAACACTTGCCCACATGCTTCCCCTCTTTGCTTAAGGTGATTGAGCTTTGTGCAGGCTGCATCTATATGCCTTGAATCGTCGAACCGGTTGTCGAGGATTGTCCATGCCTCATTTTCCACGGTGTCTTGTTTTTTTTTTTTTCTTTTTTCTGCCAGTATCCCCCTGATCCCTTTACTGGCTTGGGTGCTGAGCGACATGAGGATAAGCGAGATTTTCTTCTTTTCACTTAGGTCCTCCTGGAAGTCTAGTGCGGTCTGCTTTCGGTCTTTCCAAGACCTATACAGAGCCAGGTTCCCATCATAGCTGAGGCATCCTAAAGAGGTGGTAGGGGCCTTCATTGTTCGCTGGCCATTCTGAATTGAGGTATATGGGCGTCTTATGTCTTCAACAGGGACGTCTGTATAATATTCCGTCGATTTGACTCGATTCTTTGGATGAGATATCGCTGGTTGGCAGTAAGCTTCTTGTGTTTTTCTGGGTTTTAAAAATCGATTAATTTATATTCGCAGCTAAATACAATCAAGTATTTGGAAAAAAAAATTGTCAAGGATACAAGACCCAACGCTGTTAAACGTATAAACTTGTCATAATCGGTGAGATGTAAAAGGTGGTGAAAATAGAAGGTTGTGATGGTTGTGCGGGGTACGACATTTACTCGCTGCACCATGTTTCTTTCTGCCAGACCCTACCGCCTTTTATATCCGACACTAAGCCGATTCGGCGTCTGGTTCTCTCGCACGCAATTTTTCTGCTTGCCAGTGGCATCTCTTATATTCTGTGAATCAATACACATCTACGTCTACCCTATGAAAAGATTGTTTTTCATGATCATCTCAGGATTTTGTGAATGAACAACATATGCAAGCGGGACAGACAATATCATTATAGATCTTGAAAGTTAATCAAAATTTTCATCCAATTCTACAGTTATGGCACAAAAGTATCCGGTCCACTCCAACCTACTTTACGCGAAAAGTCGCGCATCGCAATACTTCTTCAACCTTCAATAATACTATCAAATTATGTTCAATTTGGAAGAAATTGGTCGCATTTTAACGGCCGACCGTAACAAAGATCAGGAACTTAGCCCATTTGCGCGTGCTGCAATTTGTGGTGCAGTAGCAGCTGGGGCTAGTCAACGCGCTGTTGCTAACGCGTTTGGCGTGTCTCGATCTGTTATACAAAGTACACTTCAATGCTTTAATACTCTACGAACGTTTGAATCCGGCGCCAGATCCGGCCGGCCAAGGGCTCTTACATGTCGAGATAGACGATATTTAGTCCAGTTAGCAAAGCGAGACCCCAGGTTACAACTCAGAAGCTCAAGAAGGCACTAGGTGACCGACCTTCCTGCTCAACTATCCGTCGAGCCCTTCGTGAGCAAATGTATCGCAAATGGGCAGCAAGGAAAAGAATACCTATATCATCAGAATTGGCAAAGGATAGGTATCATTTTGCATGTTGGGGGGGTTGGAAAATATTGACGAATTGTCGCGAGTAAGAGGCATTCTTTCTTGTGCTCTTTTTGCTAGTATCTTGCTAACCTTCTTCCTAGACTATCTTTACTGATGAGTCGTCCTGCCAAAACAATACAAGCAGTCCAACTGCTTGGGTATTTCGACTGCCTTCGCAGAAGTGGAATAGAGGTTTTGTTAACCTTGTTAACCATGTTAAAGCCAATATATCCATCATGGTATGGGCAGGTGTCTGGTATGGTGGACGGACCGACCTTATTATCATGGAACGGGATCACCAAGAGTCACAGAAAGGAGGCTACACTTCCTGGTCATACCACAGAGCCTATCTAAAGGTCTATTGCCAATATATGATGGTACGAGGGTATTTCAATAGGATAACGCCAAGATACACAAGTCAGAATCAACACTTGAATTCCTACTAAATCATGGAATTGAGCTGCTTGAAGATTGGCCTGCCCACAGTCCAGATCTTAACCCAATAGAGCATATCTGGGCTCTTTTAAAACGGAAGATTAAGCAGCTTTATCCTGATGTATGGGAATTACGCAGAAATCGTCTAGATATTGTAAAATTCCAGCAAATTCTACAAGAGGTGTGGTGGAAGATCGATCAGGACGATATTGACCGTGTCATTGCATCAATGCCTCGTCGGCTTGCAGCAGTAAAGAAGGCACGGGGATGGTTTGCAAAATATCAAGTATAGCTACCTATCTTTTAATATATACTAACAAATTTGCTGTACAATAAGTCTGCGTTGTGCTGTTCAAAGTTGAAGATAATCTTCAAATCCAGTTGGCGCGGACAAAATGTGGGGTGGACCGGATACTTTTGGATGCGGACATTAACACCTTACTTTTTCCAGTGCCATGTTCTCTTAAATTAACGTTATTCCTTGACTTCAGGTCGATGTTGTCTGTCAAAGACTCATCGCAAATGCAACTTCATTAATACATCATGCTTGAAATTAATCTCACAAGTATGTCTTTTATCTGATTAGGTGTACAAACTATCAAAAGTTTGTGCTATCGTGACCTTGTCAAACTTAACATGCTTTCCTCTACCCTTGTCAATCTCATGGTAACGGTCCCAAAATCGATTGTAAAGTGGCTCAAGCATTTGCTGCACAGCTTGGGCAAACATTTTTCGAACTTGGGGATCCATGTTGCAAGCTCGATGGCGGGCTACCATTTCATCAAAGCTGGCATTAAATGCTGCAAACTTCGACTTTATATTATCTCGATCCTTGGCTGAGAGACCCTTAACAGCCGATGCTGAATCAGATGGTCCTGACGTTGGTCTAGCCGATCTGTTGGTGTGAATAACATCGAACAGGTGCATGGAAATGTCTTTGCATGAGTCGACATATAGACTGACAGCCCTTTTTCGCCATTGTTCCAGAACAGATGCTCGGGCTCCCAATAGTGATTTAAGGTCTGACTCTTGCACACTCCTATCAATGGTAATAACACAGTTGGCTAAAAATACACCCTGTATGGCCTTGCCTTTGTGGGTTATCCTCGACTTTTGTACAAGACTCGTCAGAAGTGTTTCGATAGTATCAGCGCAATAATCAGCAAATATTTCTCTGCCATCAGCACCAATATCAAAAGATGCAAGACTTGGGGCCGGTGTTTTGGCGGACTGTTTCCAACCTCCATCACCTAAGGACACCATGATGCTTGAAAGCGGATTGATGAAGTCCAACATAGTTTGCAGTCTATGTACAACCTCAGGCACTATAGGCACCAACGCTCCATCGGATGGAAGGGTTTGGATGTTGGCAACACTTCGTTTCATATGCTCTAGAAGTTCGGCCAGAGAATTCTTGGCAGTTTCCCTTACTGGCTTCAAGGCTGACGCCAAAGAAGATTTGATAACATCGCCTGTTCTCTCCTCCAACTTCGTAGTAAGCATTGCCATGATGCCAGTGATTTCGTATGACAAGAAACAGTCAAATGCTAAATGCATTTTTATATGGGTGTTCAAATCACGGATTGTTCTCGCAAGATCCGCCAGGGCAGGCTGACACACAGCTTGAAACAAAGATCCCCAATCTTCACGGGGAAAGAGATTGCAAATGTTGTCATATTCTGCTAAAAGCATACCTTCAATAGCTTTAGCATACGAACCAATGGCATTTGTTCCAGCCCTATAGTTAGTATCTGGGTTTTGTTTCTTTGCAGTATTCACACTTGCCATCGCTAGATTCGATAAGCTAGAAGTCAAGTACGGCCCTCTTGTATCAACAAATATGCGACCAACTGAAGCATCATGTGGAGCGACGGATGCGTTAGATTGCTTTCTTTGTGTTGTCATATAGTCCGTTATCAGCCCGAGTCGGGCCATGCTCTCTTGAGGTAGTAGCGGAAATGGCTTGGATTTCGTGATGTTTTGTAGAGGCTCAATGGCAGAAGGTGTATCGATTTGTAGGAGTTTTTGGAAGTATGACTCGAGCATACTATTTCCAAAATTCACGAGTCGTAAGAGATCCGACATGGCTTGTTGGTTTGCGCGTATGTTTGAAGTTTGCATTTCGGAGGCTGATTGTGCAAGGCGTTTTATTGAAGCCAGATACGGTGCCAGGCCGACCTTTTCAGGGCCAGATCGAATTAGGGCTTCTTCGTCATTCTTGCTATCAACTGACTGGCGAAGCCTTCCGATTGCAGCAATCATACCATCGACATCTTAGATAACAAGTTAGTAAAGCCAGTAGGACAATACAAGAGAGGGCATGTTACGTGTGACTAACTAGCATCAAGAACTTGGAGTTTGCGAGTTTCCCCGCTGAGAGGACCAGCAACATCTTTCACACTTTTCCCTGTAGCCTCCAAACGACCCAAACAAGCTTGTATCTTCTTGGTGAGTTGAGCTGTCTTTTCTAAGCGAGAGTTGAGGACGTCGACCTCGGCACGAGCTTCTTCATCTGCCACATTGCGCCCAGTATTAAGCCCAACGGCCATTTAAAAAGTCTGGCGCAGGATGATACGAATTTTAGCAGGTTGAGAAAATGGGAGCTTGAAAAAGAAAAAGAAGAAGGAAAAAAAAGAAAAAAAAAAAAAAGTTGTGGACTTGTAGCGTACTATTCGGACTTTGTTTAATGTAATTGTGTTCTTACAGCATCTCCTTTTCTGGCTTGGTTGTCCAGTGACGTAACTGAGACAAGGCTACGTAATTTGTCGACATGCATGTACACAGTATATGCTACTAAAAGATATTTCGATGTGGGTTTTATCTCCTTGGAATCTTAGTCACTAAAACCACTTAACACGCGACGCGCTGTGATAATTTGATCATCAATATTTATGCTTGCTCTTTTGCCCCTCCTTTATTTGAAGGTGTCGTGGCTTTCCTTATTATCTACTGAAGAGCCCCTCCCCCCTCCTCTCCTCGCGTTTGTAGTTGAGCTACCATTACTACCACTGCCACGAGATATTGCTGGGCCTCACTTAATATTTCTGATACTCTGAGTTGGGAAATCACCTCATTCTTTATCTTTTTCCTGTTGTTTCTCTCTTCATCTTGCTCATTACGAGCATTACCCTCACAGAAATGGATTCTTTCATGCTACAGGATGCCGCTATTCGCGATCGCATCCGTCAAGCTGAGGAGTTCTTGGATCCTGGTGTGTCACTACCCCGCACATGATCATCTATATTCAATGTTACTGACAACAGCATCATAATTATCTGCACTACTAAAGAACAAAATGAAAAGGACAAGGCTTCCAGCTCACCCAAGTACAGTTACAAGGGAGAAATTGGTCTTATGCTGCAAAAAAATCAACGTCGCCTAGTAGTGAGTATAGATCGTCTACGTGATCACAGCCCGCAGCTTGCCGATGGTGTTCTTGAACAACCCTTTGATTATTCGCTAGCTTTCAACCATGCCCTCAAGGCGATTGTTAAGTCCATCAATGGTGTTCAAAATGACGATGAGGCTGAGTATTATTGCGCCTGGAGTGGAAGCTTCGGTCTCTACGCCTGCAACCCACGTACACTGTCCTCCCGACACTTGAACCGGATGATATCTATGGAGGGGATCGTAACGAAATGCTCATTGATTCGCCCAAAAGTCATCAAGAGTGTGCATTACAACGAAGCTAAAAACAATTTCCTCTTCCGCGAATACCAAGATCAAACTATGACGAACGGCCCCACAACATCGAGCGTTTATCCTCGAGAAGATGAGGACGGCAACCAGCTAGTGACAGAATACGGTTACTCGGTTTATCGCGACCACCAAACCATTTCGATTCAAGAAATGCCAGAGAGGGCGCCAGCTGGACAGTTACCTCGAAGTATTGATGTTATTCTAGATGATGATTTGGTTGACAAGGTGAAGCCTGGGGACAGAATTCAGTTGGTCGGAATTTATCGTACACTAGGAAATCGCAACACCAACCATAACAATGCGATTTTTAAGACGCTAGTCCTAGCCAACAACGTTGTCCTCCTATCATCTAAATCAATTGGGGGTGTTGCAACCTCCACTATTACCGACCATGATATCCGCGAAATCAACAAACTTTCGAAAAGATCCAATCTTTTAGACTTGCTTTCTCAGTCTCTAGCGCCGAGTATCTACGGGCACGATTACATCAAAAAGGCTATTTTGCTCATGCTGTTAGGCGGAGTAGAGAAAAACTTGGAAAACGGTACACACCTGAGAGGAGACATCAATATTTTGATGGTTGGCGATCCCTCAACAGCCAAATCGCAAATTCTTCGTTTCGTTCTCAATACTGCCCCACTTGCAATTGCTACTACTGGTCGTGGGTCCTCAGGTGTTGGTCTCACTGCTGCAGTAACATCTGATAAGGAAACTGGAGAAAGACGCCTAGAGGCTGGTGCTATGGTGATGGCCGATCGTGGTGTAGTGTGTATTGATGAGTTTGACAAAATGTCAGATATTGATCGCGTAGCTATCCATGAAGTCATGGAGCAGCAAACAGTCACCATTGCCAAGGCCGGGATTCACACCTCCTTGAATGCTCGTTGCAGCGTGGTCGCCGCTGCCAATCCCATTTTTGGCCAGTATGATACGCACAAAGATCCTCACAAGAACATTGCGCTCCCCGACTCCCTTCTCTCTCGTTTTGATTTGTTGTTCGTCGTAACTGACGACATTGAAGACACACGCGATCGGCGCGTCTCTGAGCATGTTCTTCGTATGCACAGATACCGGGCTCCAGGAACTGAAGAAGGCGCCCCTGTTCGAGAGGCCGCATCTCAATCTCTTGGGGTTGGTGCTGAGAAGGAAACGAACAACAATGTGCGTACAGAAATATACGAAAAGTATGACCCCATGTTGCACACTGGTGTTCGAATCCGCAGAAACAATCAAAAGCCCGAGGTGGTGAGCATTCCTTTTATGAAAAAGTACATTCAGTATGCACGAGCACGGAAGCCTTTTCTCACTCCTGAAGCTTCTACGATAATCGGCGATATTTATGTTGGCTTAAGAAATGACGAGATGGAAGGTAACCAACGCCGCACCAGTCCATTGACAGTGCGTACTTTGGAAACTTTGATTCGTTTGTCTACGGCTCATGCCAAAGCACGTCTCTCAGCAAAGATTGAAGAGCAAGATGCAGTTGCCGCAGAAGCAATTCTTCGTTTTGCTCTATTCAAAGAAGTGCTGAATGATGCCCCAAAGAAGAAGCGTCGCACAAACCTACCAGTCGTCGAGTCTTCTAGCGATGAGGGGTCTGGTGACGATAATCCGGTTCCTCTCCAGGCCTCTGTTCCAAGAACATCAACAGGCACGGCAGCCTCTGCACGGCAGACAAGATCAGCTGCCCGTGCCACAAGTACCATTCCAGGAACACACAGCTTCCCTGTATCTCAACCTCGGCCACCAACATCGTCTTCCTTTAACCCAGGAATGAACTTTTCAGAAGCAGACGCTACTTCTCAGGCCTCATTTGCCTCATCGATGCCTCTTTCTCAACTTCAATCTCAGTGGCAATCTCAGTCTCATTCAGAAGTCTCCGAAAACCTGGCAATATCTGCTGCTTCTCTGGCGATTTCCCAGCCTGAGATTTCTCCAGTTCGTATGGAAACTTTCAGGAGATCCATGGGCCGCTTGCTCATGGGTCCCCTCTTTAGCTCCGATGATACAGCTCAAGTAAAGGATATTATTACTTCGGTAAATGGGATGGTTACATCCAATGAAGGTGGTCCCTTTGATGAATCCGAAGCCATACAGGCTTTGGAAAAACTTGATGCCCTTGGATCAATCATGTAAGTTCCACGCCCACTTTTGTATTTTCTGCGCCGGTTGAAAGTTACTAACAAAATGCGCAGGTTTGTCAAGGATGAGGGTATTGTAATCAAGATGTGAAAAAGCAATTGAACCCTCGTAAAACGATCTTTGCATGGGAGGGGATAGTGTAGGGCTGTAATAGTCGGGCTAGCGTAAAACGAACTATATTCAAATCGGAATTTGTAGTCAAATCTAATGAACTTCATATACTGTGTGTGTGTGTGTGTGTGTGTGTATGTATACAACAAGCCTTTTTGAACGGTCTATAGCCTGAGCCTTTTGTTATAAGCTATCTACAGCAGAATCCTCGTTTTGAACTCCAACATACGATCCTGGACGTCGACTCCATTCCAGGTCTCATTTCCACCTCCATCTCCAACGACAGTAGGTACTCCAACTTGCTCAATAGCAAAACTAGCAGCTACACTTCCCCAAATTGCTGCTTCCTCCACATTGTGGCCTCTAGCCAACGCAACTGCCAGACCACCGAGGAAGCAATTGCCTCCACCAGTCGGGTCTACTACCTGAGCGGGGTCGCTATGGAAGGCGGGGATCCATCGTGAAATACCAGCATCGATTTCGATTTCCTCCCGGTCAATGCATCCTTCATTGTCGGGTGTCAAATGCTCAAAAAGGGCAAACATGTCTGTGTCAGGCCGAAGCATACTGCTAGGTGCATGCTGCTGTTTCTTCCGTGGCGCAGGCTTAGTAGCCCTCCGGTTGATGCTACTACCCTTCCGGCCACCGTTGCGGGCTACATAGCATCCTTTCCGGCCAGCTCTGACGACAAGAGCAAATGATTGCAATGGCATACTAGCCAAAAGCTGCTCGCAGTTACGCTCAATAGCCTCGTGTGAAATATCGCCGCTTGTATCAACCCCAGTTTCACCCATAAACCCGGCTAGCTCGGCATGGTTTGGACTGCAGACATCTACGTACGGCAGCGTGCGGGTACACTCAAGCAAGTTTTCGGGAGTGCAGAGATCAGGGACGGGCTCCCAAATGAATAAGGGCTTTGTGTAGGTCTCATTGCGGGAAGTTTGAAGCTCTTTCCGCAAAGCTTTGATTTCAGAGACCAGCTCACGACACCGTACTGGAGAGCACACCATGTGGAATGATTTCGACAACAACATTGCTGGGGTCAAGTCTCTACCAGCCAGTCGCTTTTTAGGTGTTGTATAGCGGAACCCACGAGTCTCGCCCTCGCCATAGCCATTCCAGCCTCTAGTTGTGAGACGAGTATCATCTCGCCGAAATAAAACGCTACTATTCCATAATTGAATGAGCTCAGTCAAAGCAGGAGGGAAGTCGGAGCCCTGGTCGACTATCCAGCCCACAGATTGAGATTTAGGAGGAGAAGACATTATGCGAGCCCCCAAAGCTGCAAATGAACCGGCACCTCCCAGAGCGTCCTTGACAGAAGGCTTAGGAGGAGGAAATTCTATTTCATCTAGAGCACCACGAGCATCAGTTCCCTGGGGAGATACTTCAATATTCAATAGGGCTGACGACTGACGGCTGACTTACCAATAATGAACATCCCAAGAGTAACAAAATCAATTTGCGGCTCACTCTGAGCTCGGCCATCATCATCAACAGCAGTAGATTGTGTTGTAAGATGACAATCCTGAAGATTTTGGCCTTGATCACCATGCAAGGCTTGGTCAGGGCTAGCACCTTCCTTTATCGTTTCTATGCTGCTCATGATGAATATTCTTTTTTTTTTTTTCTTCGTCTCTCTATCTAGACTTTTCTACTAGAGTGAGTGTGTAGCAGACGTGTTGGATACTTCAAGGTCTTGCAGGTCATATGCCGTGGAAATAGCATGAATGCAGGGCCTGGTGACATCAGCCACACCAACATCTTGTTTAGCTAACCGATAGGGCAAGGAAGGCTACGCTAGGCAAGATTAGACTAGCAGTCGCATTTCCAGTATCAGGCTTTGGCTTTAGTTTCAAGGGGGGGGGGGGGGGTAATGGGGAGAAGGGGCTCCACGTCGAAGCAGTACCCTTAGTGGAGTATAGAGGCTCTCCCACCTATACGAATAACGACAATGCAAGAAAACAAGCTCCTATATTCCCAACTACAAACAGCGGTGTCGACCCAAACTACGCTATATATTGAAAATGATGGCAAATTAGTAGCTATCCGTGTTTTCCTTCCCAAGGCATGGCCTGATGTGGCCTTGTCGTGTTGTTTTGGCCTCTCTTGGGTTTTGATATATGATGCCCGCTATAATTAAAATGGGAGCAGTTTATTGTCACAACCGAGCGTTCCGTCCTAAGCTGTTCATCGTGTCTTCCTCTCAATCTGAAAACTCGGGGGGCGGGGGGGGGAGTCTTGTCCTGTGAATGTTGTGTAAGTAGCTGCACGTAAAATAATAAAAACAATAGTAAGAGTACAAACATGCAAGACATCAATGATAATACGAAGAAAAATAAGGGTTTTCCACGATGATTATTACGCTGTCTTCTCCCGTAGTGTCTCCACAAATCTAGAGTGTTAGGGTTTTAGGGTCTGGTCTGCATATACGGTACAGACAGTATCAGGGGGGGGGAAACCGAGGGAGACCAAGCTCCCGCCATCCATCTAGCTACCAACAACCCCCCGCGCGTCGAACATCTGTAGGAGTCCTGTCTTCGCATTTATACCGCCACACATTTGATGCTTCATCGTTTCTGTCGTGGTATCACTTTGTAGTCTACGATTCCTCCAGTTCTCATTCATTTCTTTCATTGAGAAGAACACCGACCATCTTATTCTATCCTCTCTGGATCTTCCAACTTTCAGCATGGCAAGTTCCGGCCCCATGCATAACTTGACAACGCTGATTAAGCGGTAAGCAAGCCGACATTAATATCAAGCCTCTAATGCTATCGATTTTTCAGTACTGATCATTAATATTTAGCCTCGAGGCTGCTACCATGCGTCTTGAGGATATTGCTGAAGCCACTATAGCCATATCTCCCCCTGCTCCTGAAGTCGAATCATTCCCCTCCGAAACTGTCAATTCCGCCGACAACTCTGCCACTCCCAGAGCTTCTGCGACGGCAACCGCTTCTGCACCGGCGCTCGCTGTCTCATCGCCCGTACCAACCGCTCCGGAAAAGCAAGACGAGGAGCCTCTTCCCGACTCGATTGTTGAGTTTGACAACTTCCTTAGCAACAGCATTGGCAACTATGTTGAGCTTAGCAACAAGCTCGGTGGCTTGGTGGCGGAACAAGCCGCTAAAGTTTTGGAGGGTTTCCAAGAGGAACGCAAGTTTCTCCTGCTTTCTACCATGGCTAAAAAGCCTGATATCCATGGCTCGGAAATGGCCTTATACCAAGATCTTATCAAGCCCATCAATGATGCCCTGATGTCTGTCATCAACTACAAAGATAATAACCGAGGATCGCCAATGTTTTCACAGCTTAGTACTGTCAGCGAAGGAATCATGCTCCTTGCATGGGTTACGGTTGAGAACCGGCCGTGGAAACACATTGAAGAGTCACTGGGACCCTCGCAATTCTTCGGAAATCGCGTGCTGAAGGAATTTAGAGAGAAGTATGAGATGCTTGCAAATTATCTTGAATAAGGTTGATCTAAGCTTGCTAACTTTATCTAGGGATCCTCAACAAGTTGAATGGGTCAACTCGTTCTATCAGGTTTTCCGTGATCTTATTGAATATGTGAAGGAGCATTTTCCTCATGGGCTGATTTGGAACCCCAAGGGCAAGCCCGCTGCAGAGGTTGCTCTTGAACTTTCCGCGAAATCTGCTCCCCCGGCTGCTGCTGCTGCTCCCGCAGGCAGTGGTCCTCCTCCCCCGCCTCCTCCGCCTCCCCCGGGACCTCCCCCGATCTTGGACTTCAAAACTGGACAAGGCCATACCTCATCTTCCACCGAAGGTGGAGGCTTTGGAGCTGTGTTTTCAGAGCTTAATAGAGGAGCAGATGTCACAAAGGGCTTAAAGAAGGTTGACAAGTCGCAAATGACGCATAAAAATCCCACACTGAGAGGTAGCTCGGTGGTATCGGAGACTAGCTCTCGAGGTAAAAGTCCTGCACCAGGAACGAAGCCTAAACCTGAGAGCATGCGTATGAAGAAACCTCCTCGAAAGGAACTAGAGGGCAACAAATGGACCATTGTGAGTTTCTTGTTTTCTTTTTTTTTTTTTTTTTTTTTTTTTTTTTTCACTTTCTCGCCGTCTGTTTCTTTAAAATAGGAATGAAATGAATACAGATCTGTAGATGGTTAACTAACGTTTTCTCGGGGGTATTTTATTTAGGAAAACTTCGAAAAGGAGCCACAGCCCGTTGTTGTCGAAGGCTCGATTTCACACTCTATCCTAATCAGCAAATGCAACAGCACCACCATCATTATCAAGGGCAAGGTTAATGCCATCACTATCGAAACGACAAACCGTCTCAGTCTTGTTGTCGATGATCTCATCTCTACTGTTGATGCTGTCAAATCCAGCAACTTTGCTCTACAGGTTATGGGAGCTGTCCCGGCCGTTATGTTGGACCAGATTGACGGTTCCGAGATCTATTTCAGCAAGCAAAGTAGTGAAACCCGTGTTTTCACTAGCAAGTCGGCAAACATTAGCATCAACATCATTGGTGATGATGATGACTACAAGGAACTTCCTCTTCCGTCTCAGATCTGCAGCTACTACGACAAGGAAAAGGATGCTATCGTTAATGAGATCGTGAAGCATGACGGCTGATTGTAAATTCTCCTAGCCAACTTACTAGAATCCGGTAGTGTCCAGTAATAAACTGCTATAAATTTTGGATATCAGTTTTCTCGTCTTTCACTCTATAAGAAATGACATGTGATGATAATAAACACGAAGCAAAATATCTTCAAAGTACCTCGGCGTTTTTCATATCTGGCTTTGGAGAGAACATGGTTCTGATACGAGGACTTTTATGAAGTGAAAGGAAAAATTGAACAAAGTCTTGTTGTACAGCAATAAATAACTTTATAATGAATGCTATGCTATGCCTATCTACCTTACAGTTTGGCCTTGGGAGGAGCAATCGTGGGAAGCAACAGGTCACGTATCTCCCCAGCAGCTTCATTGAGATAGTAGCTCATTTTGGCACTTCCCATTTTCTTTGAAACAATGTTGAAGTTGAGACTAGAGAGACCATGTCCGGCGTTAGTAATCTGTGGATCTACATCGTAGACTGATATTTGTAAATGCGTGTATGTACTAACCTGTTTTCGTTGATCATGTATGCGATGCCGAAACCCTGATCGATGACTTGACTCCATCCATAGCCATTGAAGAACTCGGAGCTTAGTTGTGAGGTTGATAAATACCATGAGCAGGAGTATGAATTGGCAGGGTCTTTGTATAGGGCAGGGAGATCTGCGCCAGGTTCAAGAAGGAGCTTGAGGCCTAGAAGGTGACGGTCAACACCTTTGCCGTCAGAAGCGGCACTAATGTACTCAAGGTGCGACTTGATCGCTTCATAAAAGAGCTTTGTCTTTTCTGCGTCACTCTTTTCCGGGTCACACATGGCTTTGCACCAGGCACTTGACGCTTCGGAAACAGACCGGCACGTTTCCGTGCGACCAAGCTGGAAACGGCGGGTGGCTGCGGACTCATAGGTTGGACGGTTGACTCCGTACATTTTGAAGTAGGCCAGCTGGATGATCATTTGAACATATGCATCAGGCGAGCACTTGAACTTCTTGATTAAGCCCTTGCCATATCCTTGATAAGCCTGGACAGCGAGCTCATGTTTGCCAATGACCTCCTTAAAATCATTTACTGCACGGTCGATCTCAGCCTGAACCGCACTATTGATGACAAACTTTATGGGTGTGGGATGGGGAATGTTTGGACGAACTTCAGGGTTAGAAAAATCGAGCTTGTTGTTGAAGATCATGTCGTTCAGGTAGTCATTTAAGCGGTGCGTAGGCGTCCCGTCCATCATCGAATGTTCACCCATAAAGCCAGAGGTTCCATTGTCATTGATGATGAATTGTAAGGGCTTGTCATACCAGCGATTGGCACCGTCACCGTGCCAGTACTGACGGGCACGCTCTTCAAGAGTTATAGGGGCGGCATTATCTAGACATACAGTGAACGAAGCAGATTCAATGGCTTCAAGGGAGGCGGCATTGCTGGGGTCCGCATCAAGTAGAATCTTGCGCGCATCAGCCCAGACATCGCGGTTCTCGGAAGTTAAAGCGCCAACGGGAGAGACTTTTCCTTGAGCAGATTTGTATACATGGGAAAACTGCTTCTCTAGCTCGGCGGTGGTAAGTTGCTTGCCGTCAACCTCATGTAAAACCTTGAAGAATTGGTTGTTGCGAATAACGAGAATGTGCTTATTTTCAGCAGGAGGAAACTTGATGGGGTAGTCGGCTGGCTTTGCTGCTACTCGACTAGCGTTAAACATCCACTTGTAGCTGTCCATGCAAATCGGAAGCTTCTTCATGTACTCAGGCTCTAGCGTGCCCTCATCAACCATCTTCTTGAATTCGAGAACGGCCGTAGAAATAGCAGCAGCGCGTTTAACAGGATCCCTGCGGCGACGGTCATCGCGATGCGAGTAAAAGTAGCTGACATAGGGACATACAGGATCGCGGTATGAGAGATACGCGAGATCGTTCCACCACTCATACAGCCAGTTTTTGACGTTAGGGTCGTTGCGCCTGGCAAGCAGCTTTTCCTGAAGTTTCTCGCCGACGCCCCCAGGCTTGACAAAGTCGGCGACAGCCTCTTTGCTCTTTTCAAGCTCTGCTGGAGTCAGAAGCGGCTTCAATGACTGAATGTAGCGTGTAGCGGTTTCCGAAAGCGTCGGGACGGGAAGACGAGGAAGCGAATCTTGGAAGCGTAAGGTAGGGCCTTTGGACTTGTCCTCAACATAGCCAGCAGGAAGACCAGTTGTGGTGGTTGAACTTAAACGTTTAGTAGCGGGCGCCATTCTTGCGACAGATGGAGATAGAGACTGCAAATAGAGAGAAAAGAAGGCAATTAGTTGATTGAAGATGTAGAATAGGGATAGTAAAAAGATGTCCTTTCACTTGAGTCCGGAGAAACAAACCTTTGCTAGGACACGCGCAGAAGTAAAAGTGCTTGTCGGTAGCGCTGAAGTTTTAAAGGCGGCCAACATTTCGGTGTTAGAAGAAAACGGGAAAAAAGAAGAAAATAAATGGAGACCAGAAATTACTGGCTTGAGGTTGAGGCCGAGATAAAGAAGCCAGTTATCTCTAGAATCTGGTTACATGTAATGCATGGGGTGTAAGCTTTAAGAGACCCTTTGGCCTGTTTTCTTGCTGGTGTTTATTTAATACCGAGGATGATGCGCGAAAAAAAAAAAAAAAAAAAAAAAAAAAAAAAAAAAAAAAGAAAAAAAAGGCATGTACGGATGGCAGATGTAGTCACAAGGGAAACAACCTCCCCATGTGGCCGAGGAAGGGCAATTGCTCCAAAAAAGAAACTCGGGACATTTTAACCCGCATCCTTCTCTCCCCGCCCCCCTTCCGTCTTCCTACCTCCAGCTCAAACAAAGAAGCAAACTCGGTCAGTGCAGCAAGATAAGAGGGGAAACCCCTTTGGCTAGCCTATCATGTTTGTTGTTGTTGTTAACAATTTAAGATGGTCTACACTTGTTTACTATCCGACACAGATCTCCTACATATCGCTCTGGCTTTGTCGTAAATAGTTGTTGTAGTGTTTTATTTTATTTTATTTAAGCCCGCATAATGCTTGTCGTTCAGCGTCATCTTCTACTTTTTTTTTTTTTTTCTTTCTTTCTGGCACAAACAATTAGTGACGTCGTCTTGTCTTCTTGGTAGCACTTTCACATGTTTGCTTAGAATCCTACTGGCCAGAACATACCCCCACAAACCTGGAAGCGGAGCGTCACGTGAATCTTGGACACAACAATTTATGGCAACGCCAATCCACACAGAACGGGTTCTTGCTGTTTTGCCGAGCCTCGGCTGTACGTACGTCTTGGTAGTTGCTAGACAAGGCTGCACACCACTCGGGAACATCACCCAAACATATTCAAAACATACACCAAATCTGTTAGATAGGCATTATTTGAAAATACGAAGAGACGAAAGAAAGAAAGAAAGAAACAAGAAAAAGTACGCAAGACATAGCCAGGGAATTAGAAAATCAAACCCCCCCCTTCCCCTTTATGAAGCACATGTAGTATGAATATAGGCCATATTAACCCTAGGCCTTGAACGAAGCTTCAAGATATGGCATCGTCTGCAACGAATCCATTTGTTACCACATTACGCTCTCCACCTCTGGCTTAAATCTCAAGACCTTTGCCCTCTGCCGGCGGCACAAGACTCCCATTGCTAGAGCCAAATGTGTACTGCTCGCCTTGGCCAACGGCCTCCATTGCCATGCGAATTCCCGCTTGTCCACCAACTGATGCCGCTTGTTGCAAGCCCTGTTGAGCCTCACGCACCCGGCGTTTAAATGCCAGCCTGTCAGCTAGCAGCTGCTGACGGCCACGCTCTAGTTCCCGCTTCTCTGATTGGAGTACAGTCTCCATCTCGCTGAAGTACTTAAGCTTAAGCTCAAGTTTTTGAAGAGTTATATTGGCTGCTGCTGATACTAACCGCATAATCTCCCGCTCTTCATAAGAGGCCAGGCCAGCACCACGTGCACCCATGGCAGCAAGAGCTACGGAGCTGCCAGACTTGTCCTTGGAAGCCTCGTCAACCTCCATGGAGTCTCCCTTGTCGCTAGCAGGTTTGTCGGCCTTGATGTCAGCCTTGGCGTTAGTTTCCGCGCTATCACCAGAGAGCTTGTTGCGCAGAGCCTTCTTTAACTGGTCAGCTGACTTGTGTGCAGCAAGCGCGGTACTGCTGGGATCAGCCAGACCGGCCAGGAAACCAACAACAGATAAAACAGGGTTTTCAGCTTGGTTGAATGGTAACTGACTACCTTCGGGTCCCAGAAAGGACAGTCCAGTTGAGCCAGCCCCTAGCATCTCCGATTCCAGATACTTGTCTTCAATGCCTAATTGAAGGAATTGAAGAACGCACTCTTCACGTGTCCGCGTGCCCACGTGCTCAGCAATTTCACCCCAGTCCTCATCAAATCGTTCTAGGCCTTCGAGCAAGCGGAGAACCTCAACATCGCTCCAGGGAGCGTCGCGGTCGGGCACAGCAGTGTATGAAGGATTCTCAACGCGGGTGTATTGAGAGCTATCATGGTTGCTTGGTAGGCGATCCTCCAAAAAGCAGCTGGGACAGACGTTAGACCGTGTCTTGGTGTTGGCCTCGGACTGCGCGTTATGGTAGTATACACGCGTGCAATCAATTCCACACTGGTTGCAGTTGACCTTGGGAATGGAAGCCTTGGCCGCTGCTTCAACCGCTGCCTCAGCTGACGAAGATTCTTCACCGGCGACACCATCGGGCTTGCCCAGTTTCGAGCCCCTGGCATTAGCTTCGTATATGTTGCGACTTAATTCAAGATTCAAATCGGCCTTTGGAGCGGCCGTAGCTCCCGCTTTGGCATCGGTATCTCTGTTTCTTTTTCCCTCTTGCACAACAGAGTCTGCAGCGGGTTGCCATGGCTGGAGGCCTCTGGGGGTATCGCAAATGATTCTAAAATGGCCGGTGAAAGGAGGTCCCACAGGAGCGGGCCGTTGTTCGGTATCAACCTATTGTTTCATATGAATGTTAGTTTCGTGTTGCATGCTTTCGGGTAGAAACGCCTCTAGTCTCGAGACTGCACTAGATCAAACGAACCTGGTAGTTGATCAAACCCCACTGTTCCAAGAAGGCATGTACGCGCATGATGGCACAAACATCACCGGCAAGGTTCCTGCGGCAGGCTGTCACAGTCAAGTATTCCGAAGGTTTTAAACGGTACGTGTTCACCATAAAGTCCCTATAGTCCTTGTAAACCGTGGGTGTTTTGCTGCGATTCCGGTTGTTGAAAAACTCAGCCATAGCCTTCTTTTCAATGTCGTGAATGACAGCCATGTCGAACCATGTGCTGTAGCTGGGAATAACAACTGCATGCTTCTGCTCTAGAAGGTGGTTGCGAACAGCAGATTCAGCAGAGTCCTTGTTCTTGGATTCCTTTTCTTGTGTACCCTCGTCGTCGTCTTGGTCGGCCATTGTTTGGTCCTTATTCTGAGAGGGCTGCCCTTCTCCGCCCGCAGGAGCCGGGGTCTCGCTGTCGACCTTGACTGAAGCGTCTGTATTGGGGGCGTCATTCATCTGGACATCTGCGCAAGAGAAACAGCTCATATCAGCACTTGAACTCATCTAAAGCAACGGCGGGGGAGATACACGCCCGGTGGTTGCGACTTACCGCCGTTCTCCTCAACGGGTGACTTTCGCACAGATGATTCATCGTCTTTTAGCGGCGACACCACTGAAGTTATGTCTTCCATTTTGGCGATTGTGGGATTTGTGGCGGGCTGAATGTGCGGATGCGATTGTGGGTGAGTGCAAGGAGAAGAGCCAAGATATGAAATGAAGCAGGACAGCAGGGTGGATAATCCAATGGCGAGATTCGATCCTAGCTCAGAATAAATGAGGAAAAATCCAAGTTAGACCTTCGCCAAGCAGAAAGTTGCAGGTGATTGGGGTTGGTTGTGAGCTTGATGCAATAATGCCGGAAGGCAGTTGGCAGTTGTTGGGTATTGTCAATCTCGAAATAAAGCGCCAATGGAATGGAATATTCGCAAGGCTGAGTCCAAATTGTCGCGTTTTGCCTGCCAGGCTTAAAAAAAAGTGGATGCAAATTTTTGGCGCGACGAATGATAGCTGTGCTGTGATGCAAAGGCTAGCTTAGTCATAAAGTAGTTCAATAGTTAGGAAGCGTGCTAGGTTTGCGGTACAGAGCGCTATAGCGCGCTGTAGACACGCTAATTAGCTCCCTAGAAAGTGGGAGCTTATAGAGGAGGGAGGGGTAAATGGCATGCTAAGCCAGGGGATTCTTCAGTGGCTAGTAGCGGTCTAACATAGCTGTAACTGCAAAAAATTAGAGGTGTTCCTACATCGGCAACAGGACGAGCTCGGCAAACGCTTTTTCGCAAGCAAGCCTCGGTCTAAGGAACCTCATCACACTCCGTGATGCTTTTAGAATACAAGCTGCGATATACCACACATCCAGGGCATCGCTGAGGCAGAGACAGATTTCTTTTTCTTGTTTTCATTGCGACTTATTGAATCCGCTGTGCCTTCCCTCTTGTGTGGCGGCTTGTTTTGCTACGTCGACTTTCTACATAGAATATCCAGCCAAATTCTTTTAGAATTCGGCCATGCTTGCTCAGAGTACAAGACCCGTCCTTGCGGCGGCTACTGCTGCTAGCAGAAGCATGCGCATGCCATCCATCCTTAGACATCAGCTATCTACTCTCGCTGTTATCGAGCATCGTGATGGTCTTCTTAACTCGGGATCTCTAAGTGCCTTGGCCGCCGCCCAAAATCTTGGTGGTCCTGTCCATGCATTTGTTGCTGGTGGCAATGCATCAGCAGTTGCTCAGGCTGCTGCTAAACTCAATGGTGTCGAGAAAGTTATTGCAGTGGATGATAGTGCCTATGACAAGGTAAACCAAATCCTCAGCTAAGTTATCAGTGCTATTGATATGACATGCCTTTGTGGTTATTCCTTGTACTGACTACATGTGCTTGCTGCGTAGGGCCTTCCCGAAAACTTCGCTCCCCTTCTTGTCGAGAACATTAAGAAAGGCGGTTACACTCATGTGATTTCTGTACATTCAGCTTTTGGCAAAAATCTCATGCCTCGCGTTGCAGCATTAATGGACTTGCAACAAATTTCCGATGTCACCGCGATCAAGAACGAAAACACTTTTGTGCGTCCGATCTACGCCGGTAACGCCATTGCTACTGTCGAGTCAAGCGATTCTATCAAGATCATGACCGTTCGAGGTTCTGCGTTCCCTATTGATGCAACCAACGGGGGCTCTGGCGTCGTGGAGGCTGGCGCCAACCCGAAAACCGAGAGCGTGACGGAGTGGGTTTCGGAGGATTTGGCCAAATCAGACCGCCCTGACCTTGCTACTGCCAGCCGCGTTGTTTCTGGTGGCCGTGGTCTTAAGTCTAAGGAGGAGTTTGACCAAATTATGGTTCCTTTGGCCGATTCTTTGGGCGCTGCTATTGGTGCCTCAAGGGCGGCTGTTGACAGCGGGTTTGCTGATAACAGCTTGCAGGTTGGCCAGACCGGCAAGGTTGTTGCCCCCCAGCTGTACATGGCTGTTGGTATTTCGGGAGCCATTCAACATTTGGCTGGAATGAAGGATAGCAAGGTTATTAGTGCCATCAACAAGGACCCTGACGCGCCAATTTTCCAGGTGGCTGATGTTGGCCTGGTTGGCAACTTGTTTGAAGCAGTTCCAGAGTTGACAGAGAAGTTGAAGAAATAGCTGAAGAGGCAGTGTTTAATGCATTGTGTTATGAACTTTCGTTGATCCACCTCCATTGGGGATAACATTCGAGTGTTTTACAAGGTTCTTGGTAGTACTTGTATGATGCTGTAGTAGGCTAGGCTATGACTTGGGATATAACGCAGCTTCGTTTAGTATACAAATATCTAGTAGTATTTCAGCAAGATAACAATGCACCTATTTTCCGACGACGGTCAACATCTCACTAGTTTTAGTGAACTTCTCTCTGTGCTTGCCAAGAGCAACACCCTGATCTCTCTCTGCTTGGTCCAACCGATGCCAGTCGTCCCAACTAACAACCCTCAATCTTTCTGGAGATTCAATCTCTTGCATAACTCCGCGCCATGCAGTTTTGGAACTATGGCCGCCTAAAAATTGGGCTTCTTTGTTCCAGTCGTGAGCAATAGTTTCAGCTGTTAGGTAGCCATCGTTCATGGTGGAAGCTATGACGCCAACGGGGCCACGCTTAACCCACCCGGAACAATAGAACCCAGGGAGTACCTCGTTTTCTGTGCCCTCCTTGTAGACCCTGCCAACATCATCATTCTTGATGATACCCTTGGTGCAGTCAAAGGCAATTCCAGCCTCGGCAAAGCCCTCTAGAGGTGCAGATTTGTAGCCAATAGACCTAAACACTAGGTCGGAGTCTACGTGTACTTCTTCGCCGGTATCTCTGCACGGAGAATTGGGGTTGAATGGGTCGTCTAGAACGGTCTTTTGAAAGACTGATTGGATGACTTTCCCTGACTGGCCGATGAACTTGGTCGGGCTAAGGCAGAAGTTGAGAGACCATGATTTATCTTCCATGCCTGTTGAGGTAGTCTTGGGGTCATGAAGAAGCTCCATCAATCTTCTCTGCTGACGAGGAAGCTCTTTCAACTTCTTCGGCAGCAGATCCTTGTCAACAGGATGAGAATGGACACCGGGAATACGCATCAACTCTCGTAGTTCTTTGATTGTAAGCCGTACCTTGGGTTGATTTGTTAGCTACCCACAAGCAAACACGCCTGAGGGAGAGGCATGCAACCTCAAATGCGAAAGATGTAACATACCTGCATAGGTCCACGGCGTCCTATTACGTGCACTCTTTGGACCCGGCTCTTGGATAATTGCTCCAAGGCCGCCTCTGTTATGTCTGTCTTGCGCAAAACGTCAACATCGGTGAGGAGGATGCGAGCCACGTCCAATGCAACATTTCCTTGGCCAATGATGACCACATCTTCGGCCTCGGAAAGACCAAAGTCCGTATCAAACCCGGGGAGACCATTGTACCAAGCTACAAATTGACGGGCACTGTGAATACCGGCGTATGCTTCTTCTCCGGGTATCCCTAAGTGACGGTCGTGGGAGGCTCCGTAGGCAAAGTTGATAGCGTCATAGTTTCGAATTATGGCAGAGAGAGGGACATGGGAAGTTTCCGAGAATCCAGTAGGGTTCCCGATAGACACGTTGCCAATATAAGTGAATCCTGGGTGAGTGGCAATTTCTTCGAACCTGTCTTGGCAGTTCTAAAAGGAGGTTTTTCGGTATGATTGTAAGATCAGATTTGATTCAGACGACGCATTGTAGCTTTGGCCTTGGGAAAACCTACCTTGACCTCGGGATGATCAGGCGCAACACCGAATCGACTGAGCCCAAAGGGAACTGGCAGACGCTCATACATATCAACCTTGGCATCTGGTATCAGGGCCAGGACCTTTTGCGCAGTGTAGAAGCCCGCCGGCCCAGCACCAATGATGGCCAATTGAAAAGACCGAGAAGCAGGTGCCGAAGAACTTAGATATCTGCGGAAAAGCCGAGGTGGCTCAAGCCGGCGCACGAGGGGCTGCCTCATGAGAAGAATCCTACAGTGATTCATATCGTGAGATTCTATGTGAGCTAAAAGCTGTTCCTCTTTCTCTTACTCCAAAACTATGTTTCTTTTGGTCTATTTAATTTTTAATTTTTATTTTAATTTTAATTTTTTTTTTAAATTACCACCAGATGTTAATAAGCTTCGTGATATTTGGCAACTGCCCCCACTCAATACAAGGTCTATTTTAACTCAAGTGTGACAAGTGGGAGGATGGCCGCCTGTCAGGGTAGCCTTGTGACACCCGATGGCAGCTGGCAAAGAGCGACTATAAGCGACCAAAGACATCTGGATCACCATGGCAACACGGGGGGGGGACAGAGTGCATGTTTTGGCTGAACAGCTCATCTGCAAAGGAATGTCATAGTTTGAGGGATACGAGATTGGAATATCCTTCTAGCTAGATAGCTAGATGCTATAACTATAACCTACACATGCATACATGCTGATGTACAACATGTGACTGTGCATCTCTTCGTCTCTTCATCTCTTCATCATCCACTTTGTTTGACGTTGCTTGTTCGCCCCCTTCTTCTACCTACTCTTTCTACTATCACACGGTCACTCACTCTCAGGGCTGGCTGGCTCTGGCGTTTGTATCCGCCTGCATACATACAAACGTACTATCCTAGTGCCCCTGTTTCTTTTGCTCTGCTCCTTGCGTGTGTGTGTGTCGTGCCGTGTCGTGCCGTGTCGTGCCGATCATGTACAAGAAGCCGTTGCTCACAACAGACAGCGGCGAGCTCTTGTCACCCGATAAGCCCTTTGATCCCAAGGCAGTAACAAGAGAGAGCTGGAAGAAGCCAAAACCTCAGCCCCCTCAAGACGGACCATACATATCATTCAATGTCCACCCAGACGCCTACATCCAACACCTTGCGACATCAAGGACATCGTGGCATCTTACCAAGAGATCAAGACAGGGCATCAAATGGACGCGCATGTTGCAGCTTGCTCTGAGAATACTCGAAGCTCTGGCTGCTGTGGGTGTGCTAAGCTTGTTCATTGCTTTCACGAAGGTCCCTTCCACAACCTCGTGGCTCTTTCGAATTACTGTAAGCTCAATCGAGAATTCACCTTGCTTGATAGCGCAGGATACACCGTTACTAAAGAAGAATTGTGTTTGTAGGGCGGTGTAGTATCTCTGCACTGTAGTTATTCAACCTACCATCACTACCGTAGCCCGGCCGGTAGATCACCAGCTTCCATAGCTGCCTATCAGATCTTTTCAGGCTTCGCCGATGCTGCTGTGATTGGCATCTACTCGTATGGCATCGTCACAGTCAATCGCGACGGGCACAAGTGGTCCACCATCCTTGACCCCAGCATACTAAACACTATGATCTCTGCAACATTTTACGGCCTGATCTCGGCCGCCGCTGTTCACGTTATCTCGCTGTTCATATCCGCTTGGCTTGGCTACATATTCAGACGAATCAGCAGCCTGCCACCTGACATGAACCCTCTCGACGTCTTGTTTACCAGTCGCAAAAAGCGCCACAAGAAGAGCAAATCGTCTGTTGGCTCTACCTTATCCACAAGCCTGATCAAAAAGGATGTCTTTGGCGCATCTGAGGCTCACAAACTTTCACCCCAAGCCATGGATGAGCTGGATAGCCCCCGGCGTAGCATGCCTTTCCTAGAGACTCTGCAGCGCTCTCCTCAGAGTTCGGAGGGCCGCAAAAACTCACTAGTCAATCTTCCTAGCCGCCAGTACCAGATCGTGCCCAACAACACGGGTGCGCATTCTTCCGAATACCGCCGGTCCGCTGCAACCTCTACGCAAGCTGCTTCCTACGCTGAGGTCCCTTCACACGAATCATCGCCTATAAAGTCTCGACCCCCTACAGCCTACTACACGCCGCCTCAGGCCATGTCTCCGACCAAGTCCCGCCCCAGCACCGGATATTCCGCTTCTCATGGCTACGACACTCCACCGAGAATGAGTCTATCTAAATCTCGCCCAACAACCTCCTATAGTCCACTCGACGATTCCCAGCCCAGAGCAACTGCCGACAAAGCTCGTGATATGAGCCCATTACGCGCACCAGCACATGCGGGAGCAAGAGGCTCCTCAGATCCCGCGATTGGAAGATCTCATAAGCGGCCGACCACAGAGGGCGTGTTTGCCAAGCGACGGTACGAAGCACTGCAGCAAATGTATGACGAGTCAGATTCGGATGACATGATGGGAAACAGCGATTTTGAGGGAGATGCGGAGTCTGAAAGAGGACATGGTCGTTATCGCAATCCTCTACGCCGAAATCCCGTGACAACGGGCCATGACTTGCCTCCACCCCCTCCGCCGCACGGTGCGAATCCAAGAGCGATACAAGTGAGCCAAGAAGTTGGCATGCAAAGCCCTACCCCCCTGACTAGTATCGCGGCTCCCAGTACCGGCTACCGCAAGAGCTCTATCCAGACAGAAAATCAATTCTCCAACAAGTCATACGGAGCTCTAGGCCAGGGCTTTGATGCGGTCAGTATAGGAGGTAATAGACAAGTCTCGTCGGGTATTGACTACGAAGCCAGCAAGCCTGCGCCTGGTCTTGGCCGGCGTCATGTCAGCGGAAAAGTTGCTGAGGAAGGCAGGGTAGTGCATACCAGTGAAGGGTATTCGCGTTTCAGTGGTTATTAAACAGGGCGTTCCTAGCTCCCTGTGAAGCTGTGATGAACGGTGATCAAGTCGTTGGGGGGGGGGGGGGGCGGTGTCTTGGGGGTTCTTGGCGCGTAGTTCTTTCAGCCAGCCATCTTACGATTATGATCGGGGTTCTTTTTTCTTTTTTTTTTTTCAATTTTTTTATCATGTATCCAGACCAGATAGGATCACGGAGGTCTGGAGGGGTATTAGGATGTTTGGATATTTGGCACTTCTATTTCCGAGTTCATTTGCGTTCTCTTAGATAGTTGAAGGAAATCAATATATGATGGCATAGTCCAAGAATGCGCCGGAGTGACCGCCCAAGCCAACAATGTGTTTGCGTAGCAATGTGCCATATACTATGTCACGAAGAATGAGATCAGATCGGTCAGTCACCATGACATGCCCAACGAAAGCCAGACCACTTACAGCCACGTCACAGTCACCTCTGACATCGTTGAAATGTGGTGGCTTGACTTGGCAGTGATGCTGTTGATAAATGCGAGGCCGGATGTCGATCTACTGCTCCTAGTCCTCCAACGACGCGCTCCAACTTCAGTGTAAGAAAGTAATAAATCAGCGCCATCTTGGCTGATATCAACATGAATACCTGGGCGATTTGAGGCGCATAACCATGTTTACTATCTTCCTAACTTCCGTCTCTCTTCATGCAGAGAGACTCCCTACTTTCTGCTTTGCCAAAGCACCACAAAGACCTGGTATGTCACATCACATCACATCTGTAGTACTAAAGTACTCACTTGGGACTGCACCGCCAGCTGCCTACGGGGTAGAACGTGGCATTTGGCTCGGCTAGACCAAGGCCTGGGTGCCCGTCGTCCGGCCCTTATCCTCCTAGACGTAGTTGTAAGCATAGATAGATGGCCGTGAGGGTCAATCCAGCCAATCGGTTGCTCATGATGGCAGCCTAGGTTCCCTAGAGGAAACAAACAAATAGCACGCCACCTCAATCCCGATACTCGTTGCTCTCCCTTGGGCCTATGCCCGTCATGAAAGGACCTTGAAACCCCTTGGAGTGTCCCTCGCCTTGCATTTCCACCACCAAGAGATATCGGCCCAGATACAAAAGAAGGCTGTCGTTCAGGATGAAGTGCTCTCTCACTTCTCTTCTGCTGAAAGGCGGCTTGCACGGTCAGATAGATACAGCTTCAAAGGATGATACAGGGCCTCTAGATCGCAAGCTGAAAGGGACTCCTTGAAAGAAGCCCACTCAAAGGAGATCACATTCAAAGGCTTGTTGTATAAGGGCCTATTCTTGGAAAGTAGAGTCCCTAGACGATATACTGCTCTACGCTACACATACACCCAGCTTCCGAGCCCGTCCTAGTCCTGTCATTTGAGGCGACAACTATGTAAGAACAAGGCGAATCCCAGAGTTTCCTTTGTTTGAATGTGAAGAACGCAGCCGCTGTCCAATGAAAGTGGCAAAGACGTTCTGTTTATTCTTGGTTCAGGTCCAAGTATATATATTCCCACGATGGTAGCCTTCTCTTTGCAGCTTCGCCCACACAACCATCTATTTCTGTCTTCTAAATCGACCCTTCAACGCACTTGATCCCTCCTATCAGCGTCCTCGCCAACGCCCGCGCTCTCTCTTCACCCACATCCATCCTCTATTCTCTATCCTTTCAGCATGTCTTCTCCATCTGCTTCCCGCGATACAAAGGCTCCCCTACCGTCTTCTGTATCTCAGCCTGGCGGAGCCCGTGGTTCTTTGCATTCTTCTTCGCCTTCGTCGCCTCGGCTAAAAGTCTCTAAAGGCAACAAGAAACACTCCCACAGCCGCCCCAACATGCTAGATGCCAAGTCTGTCTCGACAGTTCATCCTCGGAGCCTTGCCCAACTCCCCCAGCATGATCTGGTCTGGGAGTGGCAGTATTTGAATAGCCAGCTTGTTTCACAGCAAGAATGGGCCGAACGAGTAGTCCGTCGTTTAGCTAATCTTCAAGCTCAGCGTGACTCCGGAGAAGCTGTCAACAAACGCGCAGTTCACCGTAAGATCACTCTACTCCAGAATCAAGTCCACGCTTGTAGTGAGCAACAAAACAGCTTGACGTCCCGTATCAACCAGCTTGCCCTGGAGATCCGCCGCCGCCAGCTCATTCTCGAGTACAATCAGCGCATGTACAACAATGCAGGATATTATCAATATCCCTTACCAGAATGGTATCCAATAAGCCTCGTACCAGCCCAGTATGAAGTGCCGGGGATGGCGGCTGATGTTAATGCGATTGCGGAAGATGCCATTAATCTTTCCATGGCAGGCCCGCAAGACGAGGTCTCGCGCGCAAACACCCCCGCGGTTTCTACAGCTTCTTGGTCGGCCGGTTGCCAAATGCCCGAAGAAATGCCATCGCTAGAGCCCAAGACCATCTCAGACTCCGCCATCAAACAGCCCGCACCAAGAATGGATCTGGAGACACCGCCGAGCATCGAGTGTCTGTATATCAGCTCATGCCCTTCCAGCCCCCAACTCACGCCCAACGTCGAGGATGGCGGCAGTCACTTTTCTCCTCTCGACCTTCGTGGCGCTTTCAGTGAGAAGACACGTCGCCGCCAAAGTCTATGTGTGCTTCCATCTTCCAAGAGTTGCTTTGACTAGATTGTTGATTCCGGAAGATACGGCCTTGCCGGGCCGGGCCAAGGTACGACTCATCGTGAACTTGCTTCTTCCTTTCCTTTCATCTGCGTGCGATTCTTTTTTTTAATTAGATAGCAGATTAGAGTTTGTCGGTTGACTTGCAGCAATCCTGTCAAGACGTTGTTGGTTTCTACTAGGTCCAGGCTGCTTTGCTTTATGTAACTGTTTATTGCTTGTTTACTCACCACATGTCCCGTCACGTCCCTCCCTCTTCACGATGCCCAGAGCGGAAGAAGAAAAAGAAACAAAAAAAAAAAAAAAAGAAAATCATATATATGCAAGTGTTTTCGTCTCTTCGTATGTACACATTAGTCAAGCTTCCTCTCCGAGACTCTAGATAAAGTCGAGTCCGCCACAACTCTCTTTCTCATATAGCTAATACTTATCCATTCCCCCCAAGTGCCAGCCGTGCCCTGCTAAGCAAACTCGTCAAATTCGCCATCGTCAAAGCCTAGGTCTTTTGCAGCCTGCTTTTGTAGATGCCGGACATCTTCTGCCCGCGGTGGGGGAGGCAAAAACGACGAGGATGAAGAAGGGCCGGGCGGGGGTGGAAGAGAAAACCCAGAAATATCCCCAGTCGCCGACTTCTCCGTCTCTTGGCGATGGCTCTGTTTCTTGGCCTTTGCCCCCCATTTAATGGTAATGGTCTCTCCTTCTTTCAAGCTGTAATCTTGTTTTTCGATAGCAGCTGCCGATTTGCCTCCCGGGCCTGAAGACCTGCCTCCTCCTCCGCCTCCAAGCGCTTGAGCATTCGCGCCTCTGCCTTCCATTCCCAAGCACTTTCGAGCATCCTGCAAGGCCACGCTGAAGTCGAAAGCTTCGCTACGCTCTTCAAACCCAGCACCAAGCATAGCCTTGCGACCTGACGGGTCCTGCACCCGGACGGCAAAGAATCGCGAACTATCCAGCGCTGCCTCGACCACCGTGGGAGCCGTGTATGGTGCAGCAGCGAACAACTCCCCAGAAGCGGGATCTTCTAGCAAAACATCAACCTTGACAAAGTCACTGCCCCCCGCCTTTTCGTATGAAGTCTCGACTATACGAAGTCGGGCGGAAAATATATGGCGACCAGGATCAGAAGTCCACGAGGCTGAAATGTGCCCCTTGGTAGAGGCTAAAGGAGGGATGTTGTAGATGTGTACAGTGTTGGCAATATAGAGCACCCGAATTATGGCATCAGCAGGTAGTTTGTGGCCGGTAGCAAGATCGATGGGGTTCATGGTGACTAGAATATGTGGGAGAAAGGCAGCTAGCTAGTAATAATTGAAAAAAAAAAGAAAAAAAAGAATCAAATAAATACAATGAGCCCAGACTTGGTCAAGCAATGCGTCGTCGGCGTTGATCGGAATTTGAGGAGTGTGTGAGCTCGACTCAGTGTGTCGATCGTCTGATTACGTAATCAATCCAGCGTAACCCTACCAGAGTTGGAGGCTGCATGCATCAACCAAAAGGCTGAGTTCCGGTTGCTTCATTTGATCGGGGGAGGGGAGCTTCTAGAGCGTGATAGATTTGGCTATGAATCACCAGAAGTGTTATGAATGATACTTTGACTACATTCTAAACAAGTCCCAAAGCCCCGCGCGGTTATTATTTCATGGTAGAAACAACACGCACAGCATACACTGCATGCATGCACTTGCGATAGGGTTAAAGCCAAAATATCTGCCAACCTCTGTCGAGTCAAGGTGGGGTGGGGCGTCCTTTGTAGGACCGTATTAAGCTTGACCTCATCGCTAAAACGCACGCATCTTGACTCACTCCTCATAAAGTTCCAAGCATCCTCCGCATCCTCCTACCTTGCCTACTCTTGATATATCTCCGTTGCTGTCCGTATACTTGCTTGCGCGCGCTCTCGATAACAGGCCCTCCCAGCACATTGCAATCACTCAAATCTGGATATTATCATCATTACCCTGTCTTCCAACCGACTTGCTGCTGCTCACTATGGCCTCATGTGAGTTTTGATTCTGTCTAGATGGGCCTACCTACCCAGTTTGAAAGCCTACTTACTTACCCCTCCATATTCAAATGCTAACAGCAAAGCACAGCAACGCAGGATCCACTGCAGATACGCCCCAAGACGGCCGAGTTCGATATCGTCGGCTGCTATAACACCCTTCTTGCGGAAAATCCTGACCTGACACAACCCGTGGCCGCTATCGAGGCTTTGATTGCCATGCTGAATGCCTCTAGCAGCTCTACGGTCTACGAAACCCTTGAGTCTACAACACGATACGCCAATCTCCTCAAAGAAGCCGTCCATAACCCGTTGCCACTCACTGCCGGAACTGATTTGTTCCAGCAATTTCTGCTGTCGTCGCTCAAGCAGCAAGAAGGCTCTGTGAAAGATGGCCTGGCTGTGTCGTTTGATGCGCTACGTGCTGCCCTTGTCCAGAACGGAAGCCTGTTTGCCCAGCGGGCACGCGAGGCTCGCGACCGGATTGCTGCCGCTGGCTGGCGGTTTGTTCGGGATGATGAGTGTGTGTTGACGCATGGAGCGTCCCGAACAGTCTCTACCCTGTTGATCAAGGCTGCCAAGGAGTCTAGGTCTCGAAACAACGGAACTGTGCGTTTCAAGGTCATATATGTCCGTGATGCCTGGAGAGTAAACGAAAGCGACCGTATTGTCAACCAGCTGCGAGCTGAGGGAATCCCTGTTGCCGAGATTCCCAGCGCCGCCGTGGCCCACGTGATGGCTATGCTAAGACAGGTCCATGTTGTTTTTATCGGTGCCGAGGCCGTTACTCAAGATGGCGGTGTTATCTCGCGGCTGGGAACATTGCAGTTGGCTCGTCTCGCGCGCCATGCAAGCCCACCAATTCCCTTCTATGTGGCAGCTGAAGAGCACAAGTTTCTGCGCCGTTTGCCTAGATACCAGGATGATGCCGACCTGGGCTGCTCACAAAGCCTTCTTGATTTCACAACAGACAAAAGTAGCCATCAACCCGAGAATCCCATTGATTGGACGGTAAGTCTTGTATACCCATGATACGCTGTTCTTGATGCTCCCCCCCCCCCCCCCTTCTCCCTCTCCCTCTCCCTCTCCCCCTATGCGACTGGACACTAATATAAACTGTATTGTATAGGACCACACCTACATCACCAACCTCATTACAGAAAATGGAGTCAAATCACCAAGCTATGTGACAGAGCAGCTCATCGAGATCTACGGCACATTAACTCCGCAAATAATTCTAGACAAGGTCCAGTTCGGAATAACGTCTGGCCGGTAGACTACGAGACGGAAAACAGGTTGCCTAGCGTATTGCTGCTGCAATATTTGCACAGCTGTAGAAATGTAAAACAAAAGCGTATTTTTTGATAAAATTATGAATAAACCAAAAAACCGTTATGGCCGCTTTCGTTGATAGACAACGACGTAATGATGATGCTTGGACATTTTGGGAAATACAACCGTAGGAGGTGAGGTGCCTCCCCGCCTCTTCTTGTTATCTTTCTCTCTCTTTTTTTTTTTTTTTCTTTTTTTTCTTTCTAAATATCACGGACAATGCGTGCTCCAATCCAAGCATGCTTGTAGTTCCGTTGGTACCAGTTGACGCTATTAAAAGTATTAGCAGAGTTCCCACGGAAATAATTGGTTGCAAACTTACAAAGACTTGCGCCCTGCGATGCGAGGGTGGACGGCCCAGGAGCCTCCCAAAACAATGTTGTGCTTCCCATCAAAGAAATCAGCTAACAAGGTGTTAGTTTCTACTGTTGAAAGGACTGATTGCTTCTCTCAAATATCCCTTACCTGTAAACTCAGGATAGAGTTCCATGGGCTCAAAGCCGGTATACTTCCTTAGGGGTGTACTAGTCCACTCCCATACACCACCCATCTCCGACTGGCCAGCCAGTTTGTTCCCAAAGGCAGTCACAGGAACCGGATGCCAATTGCGGAAACCAGTATTGGTACCGTCGAGGTCGATAAAGGCGCTGTCCTGAACTGAAAAGCCGTCGGCAGCCGCATCCGAAGAAGACGAGCAGCTATCGTTATTTCTGTGGGCGTGAATGTCACAGGAGTCAGCATCAGAACACCAAGATAATTGGAAGCTACACGTAAAAAGTGCCCTTACACGTCGATGATATTGAGTGGCTTTTCCTTGTTGCGTCTCTTCAGCTTTTCTACATGGGCGTAGATGCTTCGGGTTTCCGCAAAAGTCGGGATTCTTCCGCCCAACCACTTTGCGCAGCCCGCCAACTCGTCGTAGGAGGCAGAAATGGGCCAATCGAGGGCATACTCGAGGGGTACAGGGCCATAAAAGGTTTTCACAAACTTTCCGGCCGTGAAAGAGGCAGGGATACTATCTGTGTCTGATATGGCTTGGGGGCCCACAACGACAGATGAAGAGTCCTGACTCCAGGAAACAGGAATCTCTCTGATGCCATTCGCATACATGTAGCGAGCGTACTAAAGACCGAATTAGGACTGCGATACAAGACCCAGATTGCGCATTTTATACGTACCTCGTCGTTGGTAATTGGACGACCCTTTGCCTGGAAAGCACCAACGTGCGTTATGCGCTGCGGCTTTTCGTTGTCCCTATTGCAAAATTAGCTGGTGTCAAGAAACAGGGCTTTGCTTCCGGTAAAGCTGCATTGAGGGACGCCGTACCACCCGAATGCGACGTTCTCGACGCCGCTTTCTGGATCATCAATTCCTATGGTAATCCTTTGTTCAGGAACATTGTGCCACTCATTCTCAACCCGCATAGCATACGACTCCCGAGCCATAGTAGCAAAGTCGGGCCGAATCGTACCCGGAGGGGGCAGAGTCTTGTCACTCTGTAGTAGCATGAACAAGAAGGTCTCAATATGCATCACTTCATGCTCGAAACCAGCCCAAACGGCCCTCGCCACGTCTCTAGGCATTTTACAGTCCCCCTTCTCATCGTAAAAACTCATCAGGCGAGCCCTAACCCGGCGCTGATAGTCCCTGATGTCCGCGAGATGTGGCCATTCATCGGGAGTGTTGGAATGGGCATGGCATATCTCCGGGTTGTCAACGTCTGGGTCTATTCCTCTCTCAAAGATGTCCTTGTAGGAGGCAGGAGAGGTAGCAGGAGTGCCAGTTGTTTTTGTGAGCTGGATGTCTAGAAAGGTAGGAATGTGGCCTAGGTAGAAAATGCAGGCATTCCGAAGTTTGATGGGCTTTTCAAGTAGCTGAGTCTCGGACAGCATTTTCGTCGTGATGTTGTCCCATACTGACCACAGTGCTTCCCAGTTTGATATGGTGGGAGTAAATGATGAGGCGTAGATTGAAGCAAGGGGGCTGAATGGAACGCTGGGTCTCTCCAGCATGTGCAAGCCTGTATGGTAGCACGGATGTGTTGGGTTAGCCAAAGAAAGCAGACATTCCTTGCAAGTAGTGATGTGCTGTTGGAGAGTAGATGTCGAATGGGAAATACATATAAAGGCCGGACCGCATGGGGGGGGGGGGGGGGGGGAGTGTGAGTACTACTTACCGTATTCATCCCCCTTCATCCAGCAATCAGTCTGCTGGAAACCGGCAGCACTCCATAGCATCTGGGTCTGCTTAGGGGAGTACTTTAGACTTTGCTCAACAAAGATGCGATTGTGTGGGAAGATAGTTGTGCCTAGAACAGACACTTCCCTCTTCGGACTATACAGTGCTTGATGGCGACCTCCGTCACGATCGTGGACATATTCGCCAATGACTCGCCAATCATCTTCATTGAATACTTCCTGGCCCAAGATGTGGTTGGCATTGCGAAGGCCATTGAGGATAAACCTGACGAGTAAGTGGTTAGAAGCTGCGATGTTGTTGCAAAATAATGGTGTGCCAGAGCAGCTAGCTAACTTACTTGTGTGTGACACCTTTGCTATCGTTATACGCATGACTAATCAAATGTCAGCAAGTCAATATCCATTAGGTTCTACTGTTTGTTGTATGATGTTGAACATGTCGCGGTACGGGCATCATCATCGCAGAACAGTGGCGGTAATAACCTACTATACTTTGTTCGGATTGTTGCATGCGTCAACCCCAATCAGCATACGATCGCCCGGCCTCAAGATGTCGCGGAAATTACGGAGAAACGAAGCCGCGGCAGATCGAGAGAAATTCCCAATGCTAGAACCCATATGGAGGACTGTTTTCTCGCGGACTGCAAGGCTGGGAGTTTTCAGCCATTCCAGACCGTCATCATATGTGCCCCAGAGGCCACAGACAGTGACATAGGTGAACTCGGGGAGCTGGTTGATAGTTCTTTCTAGCTCTGGGTGAGAAAGGTCTAGGGCATAGTAGTCGACGGGCTTCTTGATGGCCTCAAAAGCTTCAAGTAGCAGCCGGGTCTTTCTAAGATTTCTACATTGAGTTAGTCTTCTGCGGCGTATTGAAGCAAGCTTTTGCGGGCAGGCATAGTACGCACCCGCTGCCCAGCTCAATGATCATGGACCCTGCAGGAGTCTTTGCGGCAATCTCTGGCGAGTGACACTTGAGGAGGTCAAGCTCATGTCGCATGGGATAGTACTCGTCCAGATAGGTAATCTAAGCAGCTAATCAGAACGTGTTCATATATCAAGACAAGGGCCTACACAGGGGAAATACTTCTTCGTAGATTCGCAAGCCACGCTGATCGTATAGAATAGTGGTAGGGAGCTGAAGCTTGCCAGTCTCTGGCTTGAAGTTTCTTAGAATCTCCTCGCGGAGGCTTGTTTCAACAAGAGATTGCCGGATATCCTTTATTCTCTTTGGGTAGGGTGCACTTGGGATAGACACCACGGATGTTGCTTCTGCGCGCCCAGACTTGACATGGGCAGTCCGCTCGATCCATGGGACTACTGGTGGGTGGGCAATGACTGAAGGCATGGGGAGGAGCACTTGGACAGAGACAAAGATTGGAAAAGAGATTCTGATTGAGACCGGAGCAAGGACTGGGAAGCAAGGCAGGTAGTTAGTTCTTCAGAGCCAAGTTACGTGTATTTGAAAAGCAACGAACGGCGCATAAAGCATGGAGAAGTTGTGGCGAAATGAGGATGATATGCGAATGGCATCAGCTTCTTTATAGATATATAGATATATATATATATATATATATGTGTGTGTGTGTGTGTGTGTGTCTATATGTATATGGAAGGACATAACGGGACAAGGCTTCCTAGAGGTGTGTCTGTATTAACAATCACAATACTGCAAGCTTACATAATGACACTGAAACCAAACTTACATGGATATCGGGGAGTATGGGGAGAGAGGAGGGGGAGAAGGAGGGAGATGGGGGTCATCTTGTTCTTCGGTCGATCTTCGTAGCTCGCAGCTTTTACATTTCGTCAAGCACAGATTCGCAAGGAGACACGCTTCACTACCCTTGGGCCTTTTTTTCTCCTGTACAGATGATCTGCTCTTCATGTGCTGGATTTAGGCGACGATAAAGCCAACACTGTGTTGCAGCTTGATCTAAACGGAAACGGAAGATGAGGGGCAAACTTGTGGGTGGAGAGGAGGAGAGCTAAGCCTGAGGCTCCGGGCTAATGTCGAAACGTATGCATCATCTGTTGCCCCGGTCATTTCTGGGGGGGGGGCGGTGGGTGGGCAACTACTAAATACGACATAACTGTCAGCCTTGTTCTTGCCCTGATGGCAAAGCTTGCTTGCTGCCAGGTGGGTGGAGAGTAGAAAAACAGGCAACTTCTTTCTTCTGTCTGCAAACTCTGCGAGCAAGAATGAGGATGACGGACGGGCTTGATAGATGTTGGCGAATCAAAAAGCCAGTTAACCCCGCATTTGTTTTCTTCAAGGCTAAATGATGAAAGTTTAGTTTCGACGGCAGTTACGGTTTTTTTTTATTTTATGTTTATTTTTATTTTTTTTCCTCTCTAACTATAACCCTAACGAGACATTTCGAGAGCGGAGCTACTCCAAATCCAACCCCAAATTTGCTCGAGCCTTACAACTCGACCCGATCCTAGGCTTAAAATAAAAAAAATAAAAAAATAAAAATAAAAATGGAAAAGATTTTACAAAAAAAAAAAAAATCAACCACAATTCAATAAACCAACTAAGAATTTAAATTATTTCATACATACATACATAAAATACGATCAAGTAAAAGGCTTGTGAGAAATGCGGAGGCGGAAGGAGGACAACGACGACGGCCGACCGCACATCGTTCAGCCCAACCCTCGGCGGCGATCTATCCCCCTCGCCCCCTCTCTCTCTCCACACATCTACCCCTCCCATTGACAGGAACATGCCGCCATGAAGAATCTCCAGATGTCTCTGTCTCTGCTTGTGTGCTTGCTTGGGGGGGGGGGGGGGCTTGGCCCAAGTCCAGCAGCGGCCGCATCCGATCCCTTTTCCAGGATGCCATGCTGCTGATTGGTTATGCAGAGCCCTGGCTGGTCTCGACACGGACTCTGATGGGAGAGGATCATTCAGACCACTTCTCCAAGAACACGGACGGTCTAACGTTTTCTGTGGGCTGTCTTGGCCTCGGAAGGAAAAACAGGGGCGAACAAAGGGATGCCACAGGTAGAGAGAGACACGACACGACACGGACATGCAGGCAGACAATGCACAGTGCCATGGGGAGGGGGAGATTTCCAGCCAGCCCCCAAGCCAGGTTCATCCTTATTTCTTTTTGTAATCATCGTCAGGTCACCGTCTTTTCTTGTTTCTCGTCTCTTCACTTCACTTCCCTTCTCCTCGTCCCCTGCTCCGCATGTTAGCCATGCCTGCAGCCTCCAATGCACCTACGACTTGACGACTGCGGCCTGCGGCCGCACTGCACAGCTCTTCTATATCCCGTAGCTTCCGCCCCCTACCCCTTACTCCTTATTCCCTCTCCTTGAACGAGAGCGAGAGCGGGCGTCATAGCCAGTCAGTCACAGGCTCGACCAGACACAAACGGGCGTTCTAAACCTATGCGACGTTCCCGGTGTAACAGACCATCGTGTGACTGATTCTCCGCTAGCCTGTGGATAGGGAACGAATAAAGGGAACAGAGCGCTGGGGAACAAAGGGACAAAGAAACAAAGGGACAAAGAGACAAGGGAAGTCCCCGTATACAAGTTACAACACAACAGATCCTCGCTGTTGTCAATCCTGTTCTCCTTGCGGTCCCCCCCACGTCTACACCAACATCCAACAACTGATTCAGTGGGGTTCAAGGCTTTTGTCCCTGTTCATTTCCTGTTCAGGTCACCTGACAACACTCTGCACGGGGCAGGCAGGGCAGCTCTTGTTCTCCATCCTCCCTCCTCCTACTCCCACACCTGCTCTGCAAACCAATCTTCATTCCTTCTCCCATTTCTTCATACTGAGAAGCCGGCATAGCGGTGAACCTGCCAAGACAAGACCGGCACCAATCAAGGACCCCAAGATTTCTGGGACGCAAACAGTCGGGCTGAGTCAAATGCAACATGCAATTGTGCAATGGCTCGACGGTACATGTGCGCCCGAGTAGTGCACCTCATGCGGTTGCACTAAGCCCCCTACACAAGAAACTGCTGTCTCGAACATTAACCGTTTGTGTAGCAATTTGGAGGGGGGGGGCGGGGATCAAGAGAGTGATATTGACGTCGAGTCAGCAGTCTTGGCCCAGTGGGTAATATAGAGGGGGGGGAGCAGGGTGCGCTTCTGCCGCGTTGTATATCGTCTATGGCTAGCTTCTTGTTGACCAGGATTCCCCAGCAAAAGTCTAGGCACTTGACATTATAGCCTCACCCAACCAAACGTGCTGCATCGTCATGCACCCCACAAACTGGTCATCTGGCGCAATCATCACTGGCCAGCCCCAATCAAGACCACTGCTACCATCAACCCACCCACCATTGACGCTATGCTGCCTAGTGGTTCAGTGACACAATAATACCTACTTTCCTTTCAACTATCAAGCCAACACGCCCCTCATAGCCCCATGAAGAATCCAGCCTCGGAGTCACAAGACTACCAATCCTTATACCCCCTCGCCTAGCCCCCTTCTCTCCCCCTCTCCCCCAAATCGTCAACGGAACTCATATATAACAGTGCGTTTCTACATATTCACACATCTGCTAATGTACATTTATATGTAGACCCGTGTAAGCCTGCTCTGTGAAAATCACCCTTGACAATGCCGCCTTCATCCGTCTGCAATCCTACGCAGCGCAGCGAGTTAGACTCCGTCTTTCCTACAGGAAACACATCATCCATCCCCTCCCACAGCCCCAACCAAGCTTGGCATTCTCATTTCAAGATTTCGGAGAAGAGTAGAAAGGGTCTGGGGAGGGAAACGAAGCACAGTGACTTGATAAGATAAGCTCCCTCCCTCCATTCAACTAGCTCTGCGTGTCGCAACGACAGTTGGAGCTGGAGGAATCAAGTCCCCGTCCTTTTCATCCATCCCATGCCCTAGAGATTCTCTGATATGGGCGTGGGCATAACTGCAGACGTGGATGTGGATGTGGGGGAGGGTAATAAAGAGGGGAGGATCAGGATAAGAGGAGGGGGCTATTGCTGCAAGAGGTCATTCACTCCCTGAAAAGGAGTTTCAAAGTTACTGTTTGTTGTGCACTACAGCTGACTCGACATTGATGTGCGCCTGGATTCGGATGAATGAATCCTGCTGTAGATACAGCACAAGAGAAAGAGAAGGAAAAAGATGAATGAAAAAAAAAAAAGGCGCATTCATGCCCCAAGCTAGCTAGTCCGCTATTACAAGTCACATGTGTATATGCATGTCTACCTGGCTGAGAAGAGCTATGGGGGGGGGGGGAGGGGGGAGGGAGCTATTGGAGAAAACCAGGGGGGCAAGCCTGCCATTCCCCTTCTCCCCCTTGACCTCCCTTCTCCCTTCTCCCTTCTCTCCCTTCCTTGTCAACCGCAGGTTGGACGGACATGAATGCTGCCTAGCCGCCGCAGAGAGTTGATATGATTTGAAGTTATTCAGCGTCTACCGGAATCACTTAGATCAAGCGACGCACCGCCGCAGAGAATCAGCACAACTCTCAAATAAAGCAGACCAGCAAAATAGGATGAGAAATCAGCTCTCAAGGCTCTCACTAGAGACAAATGCAAATGCCAGGCAGGGGCATGCATGCATGAGACGATGGAAAGTGAATGCTTACTGTAATACTTTTTTGCCATGTGACTGAAGCTTTCATGCATCCTACCAGCACATCGTATCACCAAGAGAGAAGAAGTGAAAAATCAAAATACCACCGCGTACATATTTTGAGTACACGCATGAGCCCTGGAAGCTTCGACCTTTGACTTACCGCCATCGATCGCCCTAGGCAAAAGTCTTGGACGCGAGTTCCCATCACAAGAGTAGCCTAGCCAATGAAACGAGACTAAGAAGGACGAAAGAGATATACTCTTGTCTCTCTCTTTTTTCTCTCTTTTTCTCTCTTTCTCTCTCTCTCTCTCTCTGTCAGCTCATATAAAAGTTCACACTCCGCGTGGGATGGGAGGAAGCCTATGTGTTGTTGTTGTTGTCCCAACCTGCCATGTGACCAGCCCACTCCATTTGACTCCCAACACCACTTAGCCTACATCAACTCGACCTCAACGCAAAAGCTCCAGGCATTCATGCTAGCTAGAAGCGCTTTAAACATCTCTTCTTTATTGGTTGACTCCATCCATCTCCACTACTATCCATATCCATCCAGACCTGAGGCGCCAGTTCATTTGCAATTCTAGGCCCTTGATTTCAATTAACAGAAACATATACACAAATACAAACAAACAGCCTCTCGTCCTTGTTCCAAAGCACACCAAACATTCCGCTACATCTTACATCTTTCATCTTAGCCAAAAGCTAATGCACCTCCAAAGATTTATCCAGACAGTTGGTCTGGCCCGGAAATGTCTGGCCCCAGTGGATTTTCTCCGCCCACTCCAGAAGCGCCTCGGCATCTGGCGACTTTCCAGCCTCCGTAAACTCCTTTTGAATCCACGATCCAATCTCTAAGAAGCTAAGCCTTCTCAAGGCCAACACAATGTCGCTGTCTTCATTCGCATCTGCATCATCATACTGCTCAGCACCTTCAGCCGAGACAGAAACGCCGTACAGCTGGTCCCGAGGCGTATCGGGACCATCCCGGTCTGACGGAGAGCACGGCCTAGACATTCCAAGGTTTCCATAGTCACCCCCTGTCGTTGCGTTCTGCCTGTGCCCGGGAGATTGTATGGTGAGTATGACGCTATTGCCGGTAATTCTTCCTCCGTAGCCATTATCCCAGAGATCCTTTCCTCCTGGCGTTTCAAGTGATGCTCCGGGAGTCAGCGCTTCGCTAGACCCGGCTCGTCTGGCTTGCCGTTCGTTGAAGCGCCGCGAAATATCATGGAAAGTGTTATCACAGTATGTAAATGTTTCTTGCCAAATAGCGCCTGCGGCCATGCATGAAGCCATCTTCTTCAGGGTGCCAAAAGCAATTCCTGTGGCTCCACTCTCCGCAATATTTACCTCCCGTCTGTAGTTAAACTCCTTGTTTGGATCAAACATGTGGCAGTTGAGGTCCATGTGTGGGAAATGTCGTGCGTACAGTCCCACAAAGGCTGCCGTCCAAACACCAAAGAGAGTAATGGGCGAAAATGGAAGATGGTCGCCCGACCACTCGACAAGCTTGACAATATCCCGGGACGCTTCAAAAAGAATGTTTGCGCTGTCAAGCCAAAAGTCATCAGGTGCGGGAGGTAGGAGGGGAGGGTCCAAAGGCCCAACAGGGCCTTGGCATCTCAAAGCCACAAAAGGCACGTACTCGCGATGAAGCATGATTTTACAAAGACAAATAATGGTGTGGGTGGAAATGTATAAGGAGCCCGTAGTTACGCGGCAACGAAAATAGTTGGTCTTGGATAGAGCGAAGGAGGGCGGCATACACGCTGTCAGTCTTCCCAATGTGTCATTAAGTAGCTTGAATCTGGATTCAGCCCAGGGGGGGTTTGGGCCATCCAAAGCCCGGCCGCCATCAGCACTATACTTGGAAATCTCGCCCCAGATGTCGATAAGACGGACAAAGAAACTAATCTCGTTGTCGAAATAAATCGTGTCTGTGATGTTTAACGATGATTTTTGGGGCCATAACATTTCGTTACTCTGGCTCTTTTCCCCGCCCCAATCATGCGCAGGCAATCTCAGGCGAATATTTTCCGCGGGTAGCATCCAGGAGGTATCTTCACCCAGATTCACGAAGCGATCAAGGACAAAACAACTGAACATAGTGCGACGTCGTATTTCAGCAGCAAGATTGGCGTTTTGTTGTTCTTGCAGGCTAGTATTAGGCTTAACAGAGCCACGGTACCTAAGCGGCATATCAGGGGCATCAAGCTCTCGGTTCATTTTCATGCTAAGGGCCAGACGAATAGCGGCATCGATGTACATTGTTGAGGCCTTTGGGCTAGATCCCTGCAGCCACTCATGGACACCAAGCATAAGCAATGCCTGGACACGCTCAACACCAGGAACTACCAAAGCCGAAGGCAAAGGGCCAAGGGCAATGACCAAAATTCGGGCATAAAATGGAGAGGCGGAGTTGGTATCAAGTTTGGGGCATGTGTTGTTAGTGCTGATGTTACTGCTGCTGCTGCCCGTAGCGCCGTTGTTGTTGATGTTATTGGTGTTGATGTTAATGTTGATGGTGGGGTTGGTGGTGAGGTTGGTGGTGAGGTTGGTGAGGTTGGTGTTGGTGTTAGTGTTGGTGTTAGTGTTGGTGTTAGTGTTGGTGTTGTTGGTGTTGTTGTTGTTACTGCTACTAGTGTTGCGATGCTTGTATCCGATACTAAAATGTGAAACATACTTGCCGAGGTCTCGATGGAAACGGGCAGTCAGGGCGAGAAGCCCAAGTAAAACCAAGTTTGTGTTGTGGGGAAGCTCTTCGTCTTGCTGGAGCTTGCGGCGAATTGCATCTCTGAGGGTTTGAACGTGGATGAACGGCAATTCAGGTGAGAAGTGTTGTTCGTACAGGTCGAAGATTTTGTCCCAAAGATCGACTGTCAAGAAATCGCGAGAAAGATTGTCCCGCGTTATTTCAACGATCTGATTTATGTCTGGGTTTATGATGTCGCCATACCGTTTGAAGCGCTTTCTGTCTCTCTCTCTGTCTTTGTCTACTTCTTTGTCTGCTTTGACGGCAGGGTGAGAATCAACCTGCTTGAGGGAAAGGCCTCCATCCTTATAGCGGCACTCTTTTCCAGCCTTGATGCATGTCTCACAAGCCCCGCCAGGACCTTGGTTCTCACACTTGATCTTTGACTTGCGGCAGTTGAGGCAGGCAATAGTTGATCGCATAGGCTGTCTCGAGATACGTGGATGCCTCTTTATTTGAGGCGGGGCCTGGATATTGGAAGAGGCCGTTGAGCCCTGCCTTGACTCGGTTTCGGGAAGAGGTGAGTTTGCAATTCCGGGGAAAACAAAGAAACTACCCTGTCCTCCCTGTGGTTCGGGGATACTTCTGCCGAATGTTGGCACAACAGGAGTGCTCGACATGAACGAATCAGTAGAAGTGGTGGCGTAGTCGCTAGCTTTGCCATCAGCCCCAGACCTTGACGCAGAGCCATGCGATCTCCAATTTGTTTGCTGGACTATGGACCCATCATAGTGTCGCTTTTGGGGAGCTACAGCAACAGTGATATTCTGTGCAAAGTCGGGATGAGACTGAGACTGAGAAAGTAATACGGGAGGTTGCGGTGGCAGCTGTGGCGGAGGTTGTGGGGGATTGGAAGGAGGCTGAGGGGCAGCAGCAAGCCCATAATAATGAGGGACGGAGGCTGACAGCGGAGGCTGATCAGATATGGGAGTCACTTGGTCTGACGACTGTGAAGCTTGTTGGTATCTGTGGCCAGGATTGAAAAACAGAGCAGTAGAAGGTTGCTCTGGGAGAAGCAAATTTGGAATTCGCATAGCATTAGCCCGGTGGCCGGTTCCTTGAGGTGCCCGTGGGTTTAGATCCATCTTGAGCACACGTCGTTGCGTGTTCCGAGGCAGCCGGGAAGGAGCCGAGATGGTTAGGCGGAAGGGCAGGGGTGCTGTTGGTCTCTGTTCCGACTCTACTCTAGTTCACCTCGGGTTGTGTGTCTAAAGAGACACCAAGTTTTTTTTTTTTTTTCTCGTGGGGTGGGGGAGGGGGAGGGGGAAGAAAATGGGCAAAAGCGAGAGAACTTGAAGGAGGGAGAGCTAGTTAAAGACGGAAGTAGAAGAAAAAAGCGGCACAGAGGCACAGAAACCTCAAAGGTAGAGGAAAATCATGAAGATCTGCGAGAGAAAAAGGTGTGAGTTCATGGGTCGCGGTAGATTGCTATGATCTTTATTTTTCTTTTTTCTTCTTTTTTTTTGGAGTGGACAGGAGAGAGAAGCAGAGCACTGAGATGTCAATTACGACATTTGCGTGATGATTGCATACATTGAGAAAAAATGCAAAAGGGGGGGGAGAAAAAAAATTTGATGAACTGAAGATAAAGAGAGAGAAAGACAGAAGAAGAAGAAGGAGAAGAAGGAGAAGAAGGAAGAAGGAAAAAGGACAAAGGCTGATTGATATGAACGCAGGGGGGATTCGAATGTTGAAGGCAGTTTATACTAATAGTACTTACCTGCCCCAGTATCAGTGCAATTGCCAAAAGGAAGCAAGAGGGAAAAAAAAAAGCTGAAAATGGTGAGGGGGTATGGAGAAAGAAAAAAGAAAAAAAAAAAAAGAAAAAAAAAAGGAACCAAAAAAATAGATGGGAAGGGAAGGAGAGAGAGGAAGAAAAAGAGGAAGAGAGAGAACGAACGGAAGCGAGAGAGAGAGAGAGAGAGAGAGAGAGGGAGATGCAGGATGGAGATGGAAAGAGCAGAAACAAAAAGGCAAGGCTCGCTCTTGCCCACTCACTCATTGACTGATCTGATCTATCGGTGTTAATAAACTGCAGTTGCTATTACTGCTTCTGCTGCTGCTGCTTCTGCCTCTGCTTCTGTTTCTGCTGCTACTACTGCTGCTATCACTGTTACTGTTGCCGTAGTAAGTTCAAATCTGCAATCTGCAATCTGCAATCTGCAATCTGCAAGTTGTGGCAATAGGTGAAAAATAATTATAGCAATGGCGGTTTTTGTGGAAGTGGCTACGAACGGGACTTCAGAATCGGGCTCGTCTGGCACTTAAAGCGTTCGAGCTTTTTTTTTTTTTTTTTTTTTTTTTTTTTTTGAAAAGCCATTCCAACCGCCCGTAGCCAGCCATATGACGGGGTAGGCCTGGGCCAGCAAAAACACAACTGCAGTGCGTGCAGCCAACAACCAACACCAGCACAACGCTACCTTACGCTCGCACTACGGGTCTTGTTTTTTTTTCTCTCTTCTCCCCTCGCCCCTCCTCATCCACTCCCGAGCTATCTTTGTCTTGTCCTATCTTGTTTTGTCTTGTGAGAAAAGGAAAAGTAGGGAGGGGAAGGCTAGAGGAGTCTTTGTTCAATTAAGGGATAGAAACGAATAACTAGGAGACAGAAGATGCCAGAAAGAGAAAAAGAAATTATAAATTAAATAACAATAAAAGAATGAATGAATGAAAGAATGAAAGAAAAACATGTATATATATATATATATATATATATAAAAAAAGATAAGCAGACTGAAAACTGAAAACCATCAACAGAGACAACAATACTATATCATCAACCCCGGGACGGATCCTGCCTTAAAATGGGGGGGAAGGGGTTCCTTGCCAGAACGACAAAACCGACGGGAAAGACAAGGTAGGAGGAAGAAGCCAGAACATAACGAATTTAAGCAATCAACAAAGACCAAGTCCGCTAGCTAAGCGATATCAACAGGCAAAAAAAAAAAAGAAAAAGAAAAAAAAAAGCAAAGGCCTTAATTTAGATGCAGGAAAACGAGAGCATCCTCCTTCCCAACCCGAATATACAGATACAGATAAAAGAGAGAGCCCGAAGCTCATCTCGGATTTTCCCTTCCCTTCATTAGTACAGTCTAGTACTTGCCAAATGTAGCACAAAACTCAACAGAAAATTGGGAAGGAAGAACAACGAAATCTGTGATTTTTGGTTGTATGCTATGCTATGCTTGGGGATTTCTCGTGGCTGCATACGGAAAGAATAGCATGTGCTTTTGGAGTAGCTTCCAGACCCTCAGCTTGGCTCAACTCGCCTGTATGGATATCTGAATGCAACCCAACCCCACTAGCCCATTCTCAATAGGCAAGAACCAAAACCAGCCTGGGAAGAGTTGACATGCAGCTAAAATGAAAACACACACACACACACACATACACACAAAGATTACGGCAAGAGCGCGGCACATTTGTTTAGCTAAATCAGGGGTGGGCAGCAAATCAAGATAGCCGCAGGCCACGACGGCCATGGTATTCCGAGATTCGCTCATTGGAATAATCGAATAATACTAAACTAAACCTCCATGTCATTCATTACTGCAAGTTTGGGCAAATAATATGAATGCAGCTTCCAGCAAGCCAATCAACAAAAAAAGCCCTGAGCCACCAGTCATCAGTCCAGCCCAGTCCAGTACGTCTTGCGAGACAGTTGCGTCATATATAAAGGGCAAGTTCCTTAATCAGAGCAAGACCCGCCCTTCCGTTAGGTCTGTTGGGCCCTATCAAAACGCCTTGGTAAGTAATATGTGCCATGATACCATGATATCTATCGACATATGTATAGTATAATAACATAGACAACTAACTTGGCTTAGGTTTGGCTCAACCCAACGAACAACGAACAACCTTCCTTCCTTCCCTTTCAATCATATAGCCCAAGCCAGAGAAGAGAGGGAGTGGGAGAGAGAGAGAGAGAGAGAGGAAAAGAGGGAAATAGGAGAAGAAGAAAATAAATAAATAAATAGAACAATAATAAATAATAAATAACAAAAAGGACTCTGCGGCCTAAGAGATGTGCAAGACAATGTGCAAGACAGTTCCATAACATACAGCACGGCAAGCAGCATCCAAGCAATGCGGCCATGGATCATGTCTGCATAGCCATATACACCACGGTTGGTGTCAGTCAAGTGAAATGGCTGCTTCAGCTTCTAAAAGCCTTGTTTGTTTTCGTGTTTCCCATCCCTCGACCGCCTGTAGCACCGGCAGCAAGCAGATATGGCCAAGCAGCCCGTCCGACAAAGTATTCATGATACGACCCTCTCTTCGGAGGTTATATCCCCGCTACCACCCTGGCTTTGAGCCCGGCGTAAGCTATAAGCTATGCTAGCTGGTTCCAGAGCCAATCAATCATAGCTGCTTCTCTACTAGGGAACTAGGGAACTAGGGAACTAGGGAATGTGGCCGTAATCCCGGGCGTCGCGTCGCCTTATCTCTCTAGCTCTCTATCCAGGATTCATTCTTCTTCTTCTTCTTCTAGGCGGCTAGGTTAGGTTTAAGGCCGACTCTGTTTTCCTTTGTGTCATTTCCCATTCATGAGGTATACCATACCTCACGTGAAAAAAAAAAAAAAAAAAAAAAGAAAAAAAAGAAAAAAAAGAAAAGTAACCTCGGCATGCATGTCTTGTCGAGGTGATTGGGCCCGATCCGTGATCCAAGGGGCTGCAAATACCTAAAGACAAGACTGCTAAAAGCCCCTTCCGCTGCTACCCATCGACGACCTAGAAGTCAACTATGATCTACGCATCGTCTATGTTAGTTACGTATACGTATGCACATCCACACATGCTTAGTTAGTTTGTTGATAGCCCTCGGACGAGACGAGACGCAAGACACGGATTTTTACCCTACCCTCGCTCGCGTAGACATCAGACATCAGTTCTGGTCCATTGTTGGCTTTGTACTTGGTAGTAGTGGTATGTTGTTCTAACACGCAAAATACTGAGCCCGTGAGACAATAGTCGTCGTATTGCTTTTTCGAGGACGCGGAAGTGTGTTGTGTGTTTTGTTGCGCGACCATGTCTGTGGTTGATCTCTCTTCAGGTGGGGCGGGCAGCCAAAGAAGCAGCTCTTGCATTAGGCTTCCTGACGTTTGTTGTTGTTGTTGCTGACCACCCATTGGACCATTGTTGTGGCAGTGCTCTAATCAAGGTTGCAGCAGTCGCCAAAGAAGCTTTTTCGAGGCACGTGGAGATATTGGAGAGCCCGAAGCACCCAAGTAGCACAAGGCGGAACATGGAGAGAAATAGAGAAGAATGTCATCACGACAGAGTAGATGAATAGGTGGGAGGCAGGACTAGGGTTAGACAGGAGGGTATTTAGGGTATTTAGGGTATTTAGGGTATCTGGGTCACAGTGTACATTGTATACAGTGCGCACTGTAGGAAAGCGGGCAGACAGACAAGCAGACAGGCAGGCAGGCAGGCATTTTATCCCTTTATCTCTCCTTTCCTTCCCAATAGTGGGTTAGAGCAATGTCTTGACAGCTCTTGTCCAATATATATGGATACATATATATATATATATAATTCTCTATTCTCTATTCTCTATTTTTTTTTTTTTTTTTTTTTTTCTCACCGTCTGTCTCTCTCCTTCCTTATTAAGACAACACACTTACCTCACACTTCTTTTTGCCCTATTGGGGGAGGCCTCCTGAGCACAGCTAGCTGTCCCCGATTTTTCTAGGGCTTAGTTCTCAAGAAATGACCTTATGCACCGCACCGCACCGCACCGCACCGCACCGCACCGCACCATATGCTACCAGGCCGGGGAGTAGTATGTTGTTCGTTATTATATACTACTATATGCTAAGTTATAGTGCTGAAAGGGAGCATGACAAGTGAGTGCACTGCCATTAATGGAATGCCTCCTCCCCACGGCTAGCTAGCTGCCAAGTCGGGAGGCCGGGGGGGCGGGGGCGGGGGTGAAGGGAGAGGGGTATTTGTCTCGTAAATATAAATGTATCCAAACTCTGGCGCTTAGTGTGAACCAACGTTCAGCCTTAGAATAAAAGAGGACGGGGGGTGGGGAGGCTTAGACGCTCGTAATCCTCTACATAAATAACTATCCATATTGAATTTGTATAGCTAGACCGCAAGCCAGCAAGCAAGCTGTTGTCCACGAATGAGCCTTTGTAGTGGTCTCGTCTCTCCCTCTCTCCCTCTCTCGTTTCAGCGCCACACTCACTCACTCACTGCCTTGCTCTTTTCGCCATTGAGCCTTGACTTGGCTAGCTAGCTCCGGCGTTTCGATTGCTTTATCTTGACAACAGATCCCCTTTCTTCTGTTTCCGTTTCTGTTTCTGTTTCTTCTTCTTCTTCTTCTTCCCCTTCTTCATTTCATTTCTTTCAGTTCTCGGAACAAATAAAAGCCAAGAGAAGTACAGCAACGACTGCAGCGACTGCAGCGCCACAACCAGCAATCCCTTGACCCTTGACTTCCAAATCTCAGTCACATTAGCCAAGCGTGCCTTTGAGAAACCCCGCTCTTAGTCGCCTTCTAGCTGCTCCTCCTCCTCCTCTAAGGGGCTGGCATCATCCTCGAGAACATCACTTTGCTGTCCATCAGCTTTCATCAACTGCAAAACACCTCCCAATTCGCCATCTCACAGCTCCTTGGCTTTATCCATACCTATATCCGATTTCGATTCCAATTCCAATTCCAACTCAGACTCAGACTCAGACTCAGACTCCTCCTTCTTGCTTGTCTACTACTTATATCTTGGGAGCAAACAAAGTCAACCAAACTCAAGCATGGCTACCAGTCGAAACGTAAGCAAGCTATTCTCTCATACCATCTATCCATTTACCCCCGCCCATCCTATGCGTCTACTTGCAGCTTGTCTTCTGCACTGTCAACAGGCCGCGCGACTGGCTTTTGCTAACCCTCAAATCCTCGTGTACATCCAGGACCCTAAACTACTTTATGCCATAAGTGGCGTGAAGGCCTATCACGTTGCTAATGGCAAAGAGGAATGCCTGACGCAAACTGGCCCTCAAACGCTGTCACTCTTAATGGTCCCTACAACACCACCTTATGATAGTCGCTCGGGCCCTAAATCTCAGGAAGAAGATTTCTACCTGCACTTGCATCTTCCGCCAGAGCTGGACCTCCCACTTCCCGCAACCACGCAGATATATCATCAACCGCCAACCAGCTATTTAATTCCACGCTGGGATCTCGGGCCTAGCAGCAGTGCCTTTACCCGCATCGAGTTCCCTTCCCCTGGGTCTCGCAAAGATCTCCAGGAAGATGTCGACACATTCGAGACAATCTTGGCCCAATGTACTGCCTTTTTGGAGAGAGTACCGCCACCCAAGCCTGCTGCGACAGGATCTTGGCGGTCAGAAAAGGACAAAGAGACCCTTGGCGGTGTCCAGGACCCAAAGTCTGCTTCCACTTCTGCCACACCTAAATCTCACGAGACTCTTCCCGCTTACAATCCGGCCGAATTTGCTCCTGGCCAGGCATATGCACCAGGAAGCCATAGTGCGGAGCCATCTGGCCGCATAGTACTTATAAATGAAGAAGATGGAAGTGTTGTCGGTGAAATTGGCGAGGGGTATGTTGTCGAAGACAGCAAGATTAACCATGGCTCAAAGGGTAGGTTTTGCGTCAGTGTTTGCAGGTGCAGCAAGTATGATAGATGGATGGCCTTACTAACCAAGTTCTTACTACTAGAACCTGTCGAAATATCGTTTCCCGCTAAAGGGGGACATTCAATATCCGTTGCTCCTACAACCCTAACCTATTGCGAGCGCGAATTTCATCCCGCCTATAACAAGTCGTCTATAGTTGGCGGCGCTAAGATGGCCTCTCGGCTAGTTGTGACGACTTCAGACTTTCTCACACAGACGATGAAAAACCAGGCTGAATCCTACATCAAAAGAACGGAGCCAACGTCGGCCCCTGTTTCATTCGAACCGTCCACTCATGAGCGTGTACGCAAAATCAACAACATCTCTTCAAAGGCTGCACAGGTATCTTCGGCTACAGTGGGCCATATCGGCAAGATGGCCCATAGCTTTGGAACCAATATTGGCAGGAAGAAGGATGGGTCAGGACGAGGCTATGACGCCAATGGAAATGTCATTGAGTCTTACAAGCCTGGGATGCTGAACAAGTCACTGATGGCCTTCAACACCGTGGCTGATGGCATTGACTATGCAACAAAAAACCTTTTGGTAGGCACATCCGACAGCGTTACCAGCATTGTGGATCATCGATGGGGAACTGAGGCTGGCAATGTCTCACGCAACGTTGGATCGGGCTTCAAAAATGTAGCTTTGGTGTACATTGACGTCACTGGCGTATCACGCAAGGCTATTTTGAAGAGTGTGGCTAAAGGCATGGTTGTCGGAAAGGTGGCTAAAGGTGGTGGGAACATTGTTGTAGGCGGTGAGGACGGGAATACGTTGGTTCCTGAGAATCCGAAACCCGTCTATGACAACAGCAGCAGGGCGAATAGCGGCAATCCAGGGCCAAGAAAGAAGAATTAGCGATGAACAACGTTGGGGATTGGGGAGGAAGGACGGGGGGGGGGGTCGTATAAAACAATGCTATAGTACAATAACCCTACTATTTGGGGCGTCGCTCATAACCCTAACGAACACAAACAACAACATAATAATATCTTAGTCAGCAATCACACATGGGGTGATGTCAATGAAGAGAATGGTCTGTTAATTCTGCGACAGACAAGAGACATCATTGAGAGCGATTAGCCGTTGGGGCATTACGGCTTTGCTATCAAACAATGCCCTTTCTGTCATTCCTTCTTTGAACAAAGCCTTCTCAGCTTCTTCTGTTTTCTTCTTTGCCAGTCTTTTAATGCTTGACGCTATTGATCTTTTCCTTTTCATGTGCTTGTGTCGTCTAGAGATTTGTGGTTGTATTATCCTATGGTTTCGCGATCGGAGAGCTAAGCATCAGTTTGAAACTCAGCCATTATCCGGGTAGGCCTAAGCTATCATGTTGTGTGTTTTAGTTGCTGCGTTTGTTTCTGAAAAGAAGAAAAAAAAAAAAAAAAAAAAAAAAAAAAAAAAAAAACTGACCAAGTCTTCCTAGGCTTCATAGAGATTGTCCATGCTTCACGAGATTCTTCTCTCGTTGGCGGGAAACCCGTCGCCGCTTTTGACGCCGTCTAGTTCCGATCCCGGCTCAGCTTCTTCCGCCGCAAATGACATCGCATCGGAAAGGATCGCCAACGCGGCTTCTATATCGGCCCCCGAGCGACAGTTGATTGCCAATTGCGCAGTGCTGAGCGAACTCAACACAAAGCTTCAGAGCTACTCAGGCCAGGTCCGGTCAACCCATCCATCCATGATATGTCGAGCTGCGGCTACTGCCATTGAAACAGAGCACCTGCGAGAGTTTCAGCGATGCATATTAAAGGTGGAGCAGAGCATTTTGTCCGGGGATTCTTCTCTGGTGGGTGCGTACAGGGCCGTTCCTTTAACTGCTGTCATCGGAGAGTTCTCGGCTTGGACGCGGAGGCTGCAATGGCTCTGGGAAGTCGTGCAGTTTATCTTGCGAGTTGACGAGGGGAAGCCATGCGCAGGGGCTCGTCTGATTGATTGGCTTCGCAAGGAAATGCAGACAGGCTACGAAGATATTGAAACTGCAGCAATTGGTCTCGTCAAAGCGGCCGAGATGGCCTGGCTCAAACAAGCAGCTGCTTGGATTCTGTACGGGCGACTGCCGGGATCTGGTGTTACGGATTTCTTCATTCAGAGAACGCCGGCAGAGGTAAACCTTTCTCCTAGTCTATGATGATGATGATGATGATGATGATGGTGGGACCTTGACCCGCAGCTGTGCTTGATTGTTTATTCTAACTTGGCGCTTCATATTCGATAGGAGTTTGCGCTTGCCCCTGATCTCCTCCCGAGATTTGTAACGCCGTCTGCCGCTTCGTCCATGCTTTTTGTAGGCCGTGCTCTTAACCACCCTAAAGTCCGAACTACCATAGAATCCGGCCCGGCCGGGAGGCAATTGTTGTCGATACAACTGGCAGAGCTGTCGAAGCTCTCTCATCCTATAAATAAAGAGCACTTTAGCCGCACAATCAACTGCGTCCGTTTGGCTCTATCGAAAGGCGTTTTACAAAAGCTTTTACCTCTCGAGCAGGTTTGTTCGACTGTCATGCTGTTTCGCGAGTTCTTTCTTCTTGGCCGAGGAGAATTTCCCATGATCCTCACACACGAGGCAGACGAGAAGAATCGTAGCCGCTGGCGGAGAACTGATAATCTCGCCTATGAGAAGCGAGACGCCTTGGGTAATGTTGTTGTAAAGCAGGGCGAGGTAACGCGGGTGCTTGGCAGGGTGTGGGCTACATTGGGCTCAATGCAAGGTCTCCACGCAGACGAAGACGAAGAGCTGGAGCTTGCACGAGAGCTAATCCGGCTTGAACTGACAAAGTCAAAGCCCCAGACGCCGCTGAAGCTGGCGGCTAGAGCTTCTTCGAAGTCGACTAGCACTACGATCGCAGACACCCCCTTTCGAAATTTACTTTTTGCTGTCCCGACGATGCTGACAATACCAGAGATACCATCGCCTCTCGACATGTTCCTTGCCCCGTCAGATGTGCAGATATACTCTGCAATCAACTCATACCTGCTGTCTATCAAACGCGCCCATCTCAGGCTAACAGATCTCTGGAAAGTGACTGCTCTGCGGAGACATTACCCAGCCCCGCCCGGACCGCCAGGGGGAAGTTCTGGCTTTGGCAGTGTTCAAGTGAAGCTATTACGGCAACGGCAACAGACGCGTTCTTTGGCCATGAGAAGTGCCTGGGTCACATGCAGTGCTGCTGTCTTCTTTCTTTCCGAGACCGAGGCCTATCTACAGTCGGAGATTGTGGCGGGGCTGTGGGAAAACTTTCATTCTTGGCTGGTTTCTTCTTCGTCAAATCATGCATCTGGTCTCAGCAACAACAATCCACCAAAGACGGGAAACCCACGCTATAGTGGAGCGGCTTCAGACTCTGATGGGGCAGGTCTAGACGAGGAGCAAGAAGATGCACATGACAGTGTTCAGGGGGATGATGATATTTGGCTACACGAAAAGCCAAGTATGCCAGAGTCTCGGAATGACGTGGATAGCAGGCACTCGGGCTCTCGGCCTGCTTCAAGGCGAGGGGGTCATCGATATGCAACAAGTACCTTGGATCCACAGTCGATCTCGGTAGCCCATCGCGTGTACTTGCGAGCGCTCGCCAAGTCGCTCTTCCTGACACAATCGTCCTTCACCGACTCGCTGTATAACCTTTTAGTGAATGTCGACCAGCTCGTCGCTCTGATACATAGCCTGCAAGATATATGGGCGTCAATCGATCTAGAAGAAGATGCGGGCGTGGTTGATGCTTTTGTCGACCTCGGCAAAGAAGAAAGAGACACACGCCACAACCTACGTGCTGTTGAAGAAGTGGTGAAGCGGTCTACCCAGGACGTCGTGGCAGCGCTGCGAGCACTCGAAGCTGATTCGTCCTTCATGGCTGATATTGAAGACGACACCGCTGCTGCAACTACTATGGACGGCGAGGGTGACGTGGTTGAGGAGACGGAGTATGTGCCTGTGCGTGTTGGCGGGATTAGTCATCTGCTGATGAAGCTGGACTTTGGCACTTGGTTTGGTGGCGGCAGCAATGATGATGGGCTGCAGGAACAAGCTATGATGTATTGATGATGACGCAGGTGACGTAGCATGTGGTACATGTATAATGCAAGAACGGGAATATTTATTTATTTTATTTTTCATTTTACAAGATACATGAGATGGAGGTAGGGAGGAGGAGGAGGAGAGGGTATTAGACATATTATAGCAAGACAAAAAAGAAATATTATAATTAAGAAAAGAAAACAAAGAGTGGCATGTAGGGAGGAGGAGAGGCATTGATTAACACTGAGAAGGGAAGAATCAAACGAGAAGAAGAAGAAATAACAGATAAAAAGCAAAAGACAAAGACAGGTGATGCCTAATGAGCGGCATGGCATGTATATATGACGAACCAAGGTATAAACAACGACAACAACAACAACAACAACAAAACATCATCATCATCGTCAAGTAAGCTCCCCTCCTCCCCCCTCTCCCACCTATAACGCTAAAAGTTTCTAAAAAGAAAAGAAATTATACTATTACGCATCAATAATCTAGAACAAATGATGCTGCAAAAGCAGGAAAAAGAAGGAGCAACGAGAGAGTATAGGAAATAGAAGGCGAGTCTGAACAAGGCATGGCTAGCAAGAAAGAGGCTGAAGAACTCGATACAAACGAGGGGCACAGGATAAAGCCAATAATGAAATGAGCAGAAGCAGGCCAGGGATGGTTTCATGGTAACAAACATGAATGTAAGATAGTAGTATGCATGCAGGAGGCGTGTAAAGAAGATAATAGAAGTATTTAATATTGTACGGTCGTTGGCAAAGGGCTAATAAAGCGAAGTGGACTGGAGGTTTTAGTGACAGAGGGACGGCGGTGGAACGGCATCCGCAGATGCAGACGGGGCAATACTTTTTGCAGCTTAGGAGTATGGATGGGAATCGGGGCTGGCGAGGAGCCACTCCCCCAATGTGACAGGTTTTGAGCACGGTTTGCTGTGCCTCCCTCGTCGGCATGGGGCTCGTAATTCTCGGTGTTGAGAGACTGGGCCCTGTTTCTGCTATGGGATAGGGATATCGGCGAAGATGGGTTTAGCAACAGCGACATGCGATGGCGGGGCTTCTGGACAGGCTTTTTCTGCCATTTCGCGCGGATACAGTCATCGACCAAGGAAACCAAACCCGTAGCCACGATAACGTCGGCATGGTCAGTGAGCTCGCTTAGAATGGAGTTGTCACTGATCCACATGTGGCAAGGAGGAACCCAGCCGTTGGCGTTTTCATCGGCAAGCACTTGATTGGGCGACCGTGTTTCGGGGACAAGGTGTGCCAGTGGAGCGGGCTCGCTGTTGCGGTACAGGTGGAAGGAGACGACGCCAGGCATGTTCTGCTCGTCGGTTACGCGGTGCCAAGAGTAACTGTTCCCCCACCAGTCAAAGCAGTAGCCTAAGACGTTACGGGCGTTGCACCGAGTGACGTCGACACGGGCATAGTTGGAGAACTCTAGCTTGATAGTGTCAGTGGCTAAAGGGCGCTGTGGCTGGGCTAGCAGCGCAGAGGCAGAGGCAGACGCTGAAAATTCAACAATTGAAGAGGTTGTGGATCTACTGCTGCTTGCCTGACTGCTGCCCTGGCTTGCATCGCTGCCAGCAGTGCCACCGCAGCACAATGGAATGTGGGCCACGGGGTCGTGGGCAATGTTGTGGGCTATTTTAGGGGATGGGGATGAGTTGCGACTGTGGTTGGCGCTAGCCGGATGGCAAGGGTGGCTTCGACGGAGAGAAAAGTTCTTTTTCAACACACTGGTCATTGAGGGCTTGGTCTCGGTCGCAGGCCTTGGGACATACTGGCGCTTGATGCTGCATATTTCGCGACCAGAGTCTCTGCAGTAGCGGCGCAATGAGAAGTCGCGACGGGCCAAGTCATACATCCTCAAGTGAAACAGCTGCATGGAAATGCGACGGTTACGATAGGTGGCGTCCGTAGTCACACGGAGATTCATATTGCCGTCGTTGGTGAAATCGTCGTGGCAGATAAAGAGGCGGTTCATGGAGGGGAAGAGTCTGGCAAAATCAGCGGGGTTTGATGGCCGCACGGTAGGGTCGGTGATTTCGTGCGTGTAGGGGTCAAGCTGGGCGATTTCGTAGTCGGGGTCCGGATCTGAGTGCCGGCCAAAAGCGTGGGCTCTGTGGCTGCAGTCATCTTCAACACTTGACGCAACAGTGGAGGCAAAAGTATCTGTGGAGGATCGTGAGCAGAGATTTGTGGAAGGAGATACATTTTCAGAGCCAAGCCGGTTTGTGCATTCGGATGACGATCGTGATGAGCCGGAGTCATAGGCAGCAGCAGAGACGCGGGAGTCTGATTCGGAGTCGAAAAGAGATTCGCAGGTGGGCGGCGGTAATGATGATGGTGGTGTCATGGCAGGATAGGGAAAAACAAGAGAAAAAAAAAAAAAAAAAAAAAAAGAAAAAAAAACTCCAAAAAAAAGAACGTTTTATGGAAGGATAGAAGAAGCAGAAATGCAAACAAAACAAGCCAAAGCAAGATGGAATAGAGCAGAATCTAGAGATCAAATATTGGGTGGACACATGGAGTGATTAATGATAAAGAAAGAGAAGACAGCTTATGATGAAGAAGAATAGCAGAGCAGGCAACAAACAACAAGCAGTAAAGAGATCGCAGCAGCATGTAAGAATCAGGCGCAACCAGAGGAGAAGGGAAAAGATTAAAAAAAGTAAAGTAAAGTCAGCCACGGCTGAGGTTGAAGTCGGAGTCGAAGTCGAGGTCGAGGTCAAGGTCGAGGTCGAGGTCGAGGTCGAGGTCGAGGCCGAGGACAGGTATTTTGGTGTGGCCAACCAGGCAGGAGCATTGGAAAGATTATATTCCAGTTTGCAATTGCTAAACTCGTAGCTTCCCGAGATTCCACAGGCAACTTCCAGTGTTTGTAGGCAAGGCAAAGCAGTTTCTCTTGTTGTTGTTGTTGTTGTTGGGGGGGGGCTTCTATATTACATTTCACGTTCCGGCTCCTGTTAAGGCAGTTTCCCTCTCCAGTTTGTTGTTCCTTCCGTCTTGTTTCTTCTCCTCTTCTCCTCCAGACCTCGTCTCCTCACTCTGTCCTTATGCCCAATCCAGACGGCAGAACAATAAAACGAACAATAAAGCAAAGCAAAGCAAAGCAAAGCAAAGCAAAACTGGCCTATGGAATGACGTCGAGAAAGGCAAGGATACGTGGAACATGCATTCGTTGTGTTGTGTGCCTCATGCTCCGAGCTCCAGGCCAAGCTTCAAACTCTATCTCAACTTTCAAGGATATACGTGCAGCGCGGTATGTGACATACCACTACCACTACCACTGCCACTACTTCACTACTTACTGTCTGTATACTCCTCCACGTGCTAGTGTGCTGCCTGCCGAGGACGAAGAGATGAAAGAGCCGCTGTCCGGATTAGTGTTGGTGTTGGTGTTGGCATTGACGTTGTCGTTGTCGTTGTCGTTGTCGTCGCTGTCTGATTCACAAGTCACTGTACAGCTGAACTAATGCAACAACAAGGCACAGATAAATTCTATCAAATGGCCAAGCTCTCTGGCTGGTTCTTTTGTTGCTTTTGCCCCACACTGGAATACTGGCTGGGCCTCTCCCTCTCCCTCCCCGTCCCTTGTCCTGCTCAAGTCTCTGGGCTCCTGATCCTGATCTATCCCTGCTACTACTAGGAACTACCCAGCTCCAGGCCCGACAACAGTCCAATGCTCATCTTGTGCGTCTGTCAATGCTATCGATGCCTTCTTGGGTGTATAAGCCCCCCCCTCTCCGGCCAAAAAAAAGAAGAAGAAATAAAACAAAGCTCTTTTGGGCTGATCCATATCGCGGCCTGATATGAACAAAGCCAAAGCTATGCTATGAACCCATCCGCCCCCGCCTCCTCCCCCAAACTACTACTACTACTACTACTACACGAGCAAAGGCTAATAAAATCAATGCAAAGCAAAGCAGCTTCATCAGCCCTTCTACCTGTCCATGTGTGTCTTTTCCGCAGGCCAAGAGCAGTCCCATTGAAAGACGTTGGGTGTGCTACTCGGTGCCATAATTGGTTGGGCGTCCGTACATGGACAGCAAGCAATGGCCTGCTCAAATGCGTGCCTTGGGCTTGCTTGCACCTTGTACTAGGGATGGCCACGGAATTCTGCGGCCAGTTATAGCACCACCACCGATAGTGCCCAGTATGAACAGTGCGCTCACCCCAATACACTCGCTCTCATTCCTGGGCAGTTCTTGGTGGGTGGGAGGGGAGGGGAGGGAGGGGAGGGGAAGGCAAGACAAGGCAAGGCAAGGCAAGGCAAGGCAACAGGCAGGTATGCGTAGAATGCCATAGAAGATAGCTTTCAGCATATTTTCACGTCGTTCATTGATTAGGTCTTTCTGCCTTCTGCCTTCTGCCTTCTGCCTTCTGCCTTCTGCTTCCTGTTTCTCTTCTCACTTGCCCGGTCCTCGTCCCTGGCCCATTGTTCTATGTGGTCCAGAGGAATGCCATCCCTGCTGCAGATTGCTGCAAAAGACTGTAGTCGAAGCTCGCACCGACTTTTGCTGGGCTTTCCTTTCCTTTCCACTGCCTTGTTGCTTATTTTTTCTTCTTCTTCTACTGTTTTACGCTACCACATGCTATGTTGCTGTTGCCCATGACCCAAGACCGGCTGAATCCGTCCAAAGGCAGGGTGGCGGGAATTTTCAGGAGGTCTTGAGCGGTGTCTTACTTCGCGCCCACATCCTGAGAATCACCTGCCTGCCGTCTTGCTAGGCTTCAGCTCCAGCAGGGGCGTTCCAGCTTGCTTGTTTGCTAGTGTGGTGTTGTTGGGAAACAGGGCAAAGCTTGCTTGTTTCTGGCTCGGTGTCTTTCACTGTGCTGCTATGTTACGACCGCTTGCTTCCCACGTTCTATTGTTTCTATTGTATGGAATTCACTCTTCCTTAACGGAAACAATAATACCCCAGGTTCCTACATTATCTATGCCCCTTCTCCTCCCCTCCCCTCCCCTCCCCTCCCCTCCTCTCCCCCCTTTTTATTGTTCAACTATTATTGAAGGAAGAGAAATGCTGGATTGTCTCAACAAGCACCTACGCAGGTCAGGTATATAGGTGTGCATGCTTATCACTTCCCAGCCTTCTCATGTTCCCCCCCAGGAAGAGGAGGGCTGAGATACGTGGTATAAGCATGCTCCCAAGGCAAACCCCCGCTGGTCTGAGAATGCAGGCGGTGCAGATGCAGAAGCAGTTGCCAGCAAAGCACACACACACACACAGATCATCTAGCTTGGCTCCTATCCGCTCAAACCTCCTTTCTCGTGACTTGCCAACGGCTCAGCAAAAGGCAGAAGAAGTCTTGGGACTTCAAAAGGAGCCTGCCCTTCCCATGGCGAGGTAGTCGATATGCAGTCTGCAGTCTCCCCCCCCCCCCCCCCCACTCGCCGTTCTCTAGGGCTATTTGGTCCTGGCTGGAGAGGAGGGGCAGGTGACCGTGACGAAGAAGATTCCATTTTCGTTCCGTGGCAAGTCTTGTGCACCATTGACACGAACTGAAACTCTCGTATCACATCGTGGATAGCTGTAGATGCTTGGTTTGGCTGAATCTAGCCTATTATTATCTCCCCATCCCGAGTTTGCCCTGTATCTGTATACGTGTGTTCCCTTTGGCTCTCTACGGAACAAGATTGATAAGATGCATGCGCACGGCAGCGCCACACACGCATACGCATACGCATACGCATACACACACACTCACTCACTCACTCACTCACTCACCCAAACCCATATTATATATATACCCTCCATCTAGTACAAATTTCAACCTTCAACCCCAGAGGCAGGCATAATCACCAAATATATGCCTGACACTTCGGACACTTGAAATACGAAGTACAAAACGTCACGCCCAGGAAAAAAAAAGAAAAGTGTAAGCTTCATGCACTCCCGTAGTTTGTGCATGTGCCCATACACTCCTCCTTTGATTGGTAGCTTGCTCGGTTGGTGCAGGTCGCGTCACACGCACATACATATGCAAGTCATGATGAGCTGCACTCAGCATTTAGGGGAAAAGCAAAGTGATTGAATGAGCACAGAGAACAGTTAATAAGTAATACAAAAATAACAAACCCCCCCAAGCAAGCAAGCAATCAATCAATCAAAAAGAAAAAAAAGGAAAGGAAGATTCATCCCTCCCCCCAAATATTACCAATGGAAAACTACTACAAGCAGGGGACGCATGGAAACAACTCCTCGGAATATATAGACGGCAGGAAAAAGCAGCAGGCCGCGGATGGGCAAGACAAAGAGAGCCGGAGAGAACATGCGTATGCGTATGCCTGTTCATGTGACGAGAAAGAGCGCTGCGCTGAGCCCCATGCATACACACATGTCTGGTTCTCTGTAGAAGAAAATGCCACACAGTCAGCCAGCATCATCATCACACCATTACATGTCCTTCCTCCCATCCATTTCCCTCCAGAATGCCACCCTTCCCCTTCCCCCGCTTCCCAACATCTTGCCTCACTTGGCATCACTCCATCCAACCCATGTCCGAGGCATCACACGCCAGATCTTGACCTCGCCACTACGCAAATCATCCAGCTTGAAGCTTTCCATCTTGACCTTTTTGCTTTCACGGCCCTGTTCCCAAGCCCGCACCTTCTTCTTCGTGCCATCCCACTCTGCCACAACGGCCACGTGGTCTGGTCTGCCTACATCCATCGAATACTTGGCATGCATGGGTCCATGCTTGCCTTGAAAGCGAGCATTGCGGAATGAGATGATATCACCAGGCCGAATCTGGTCATTTTGTTGCGTCGATGCGTTGGCCATGTTGGCGTAGACTAGCGCGCCGTATGAGCGGGTGCCAATAGGACCCAAAACATCACTAAACGGCCGGAGCAGATCCAAGACCAGTTTCTGGGGAGTACCATCACCAACAATAGAATCCTTCTTGCCGCTGACTGCTTGGAAAATGGCCTTTCCATAGCGTTCATACGAGTTTTCCAGTTGGTCTTGACGAAGAGCCCGCGGAGGTGGCTCGTGGCGCTGCTCAATTTCGACATCTGAAGCATTGTACGGGTCATATTTGACCGTCAGAATCGTCTGTGAGTAGTCCTGGAAAAGAACGTAGATATGGCGGGTGGTTATTGTCTTGGCTCCAGAGTTGGTGGAGGTTTCATGTTCGCTCTCAACCAATATGTCCATTCGGTTTTGGAAAATGGGAGGCACCTGGCCGTCGTGCGTAAACCATTGAGTGTGGGCAGCAACTTCAATATCTTCGGCGATAAAGCCAAACTCCATTGACATTGAGGGTCGCCCAACGTCGATTGACCGGCGGACCGGCACTCGAACACCATCAAAGGATTGTTTGGCCGATCGGTTCGCCATTGTGGACGGTGGAGCTGGGGCAGCTGGGGCAGCCCTGGGAGGAGGAGGAGCAGACACAGAGGAAACACCTGGTGCAAAGCCCCCTTCTTCCTCTTCAATCATGGGCTGAATTATTGCTTGTCTACTAGTGTAACTGAAGCTTTGGCGTTGGGGCTTATACGAATATCCACTGTTTGCAGGCTCCGCTTGCTGAACAGGAGCGGACGAAGGAGGAGGTGGCGGTGGAGGCGCAGTACGAGGGAAATCAAGAGATCGGCGACCATCGTTTGCTGTTGCTGGGCTGGAAGGAACGCGAGGAGGTACTGCCCTGGGGGGAGGAGCGGAGGTAGGAAGTGGGGGTGGAGTAGCAGTAGAAGCCTCTCCTTCGGTATGACCAACATCTCGGTGTAATGCGTCTCTATGAGGGACTGATGACGCAATATCAGTATCATAGTCACCGTCATATTCCGTGACCTCTTCCTTTTCTTCTTCATCTGATTTTACAGCAACGGGAAGACTGGGGGCAGCACTCAGGGGTGGCAGAGGCGGAGCGCGTGTTTGGGCTTGGGGCATTGAAGGAGGAGCATCGGGAATAGGAGGTGGTGGCCGGCTGAGCCTCTTGTTTTGAGGAAGGGGAGGGGCGGCTTCCTGGACGGGAGAAGCCATGAGAGGGATAGGCGGAATACGCTGAGCATTTGTAGACGAAGGAGAAGCCACAATGGGTGGCAAAGGAGGAGGAGATCGAGTAGCTGGAGAAGAGGGGCTGCTCTGATGCGCAGTAGTATGACTCTGCCCGTCCGTTTCCTCATCATCAGAGGCAGAGCCTGGGCTTGGAGATAAGACCTCGGCTGTAGATGTTGCGACAGCGCTTGGGGCGTTAGGGGGGAGTGGCGGAGCTGGCCGGGCTAGAGGCGACCGGTTAGATGCGAAGGTGACGTTGCTAGTGGTTGTTCATTGTTAATACTTACATTCCGGGGCCGGGACTCTGGGAGCTGTAGGGAGTGCAGGCGGACTTCTAGGAGTTTCTGTATCATTGTGTTAGCTTTTAATTGGGCCCCTTCACAACATCGGTACCGGAAAGCTAACCTTGTGAGGCAGGGTATGATTTGCTCTCACTAGCCTCGGCAGTATCCACCTCGGATGGCCGTTTTACGTCGACGGAGGATCTAGGAGAAGAACCGGGAATTTGGGGAGCAGCATCTTCCTCGGTGCCGGCTTTCTGGGTCATGCCAGGCAATGCCATGATTCCAGGGATTGGAATTGGAGCCGGAGCTGGAGCTGGAGCAGCAATAGGGGATGTAGGCTCATCGTCACGTGGTTGATCAACTGATCTCCGCTCTTGAGAGGCCGTAGGCTTTTTCTTGCGAATAGTGGGAGGACCGCTCATGCCCATGATTGGACCGCCAAACATGCCTGCCATACCCATGCCTGGCATTCCCATACCGCCACTGAGCTTGGCCATCCGAGCCCGTAGCTCTTCCTTTCTCCTAACTTCGGGATCGATGTCATCGTCATCGTCATCGTCTTCCTCTTGTTCTTCAATAGCCTCCTCATCTTCGACTGCAGCTGTGTCTTTCCTAGCGGGTACTTCACCAGTACCGGTAGACTCATCCTGTTCAGCTGTGTCTTCAGGACCCTCGGTGGTTTCTCCAGCACCAGACATGTCAGCCTCATTCCCATCACTGACATCAACGTGCTTGACAGCACGATGTTTAGGAGGCGACGTAGGCACTGTCGATTGATTGGATTCGTCTTCAACAGCAGCCCCTGTCGCAGAAGGTTCGGCAGATTCACCTTTGCCAGCAGCAGCAGCAGCAGCAGCAGCCTCAGGGGCGGTAGGCATAATATCGAAGCTTTCAGTCCGCTTCTTGGTAGGCTTTTTGGGCTTTTCTTTCTTCGCGGCGATATCGGCATGACGCTGCGCAGCTTCCAGCTGTTGTTTTTGAAGTAATGCCATGCGCTCCTTCAAGCTCATAGGCTTAGGCTGATCCTCGACATCGGCATCATTGCCCGATTCCACAAGGAGACCAGCCTTGGCTGCAGCTTCCTTGATTTCTGCCTCCTGCTCTTTGACCTCGGGGTCTTCATCGCGACGGTATAGTTTGGGGGCGGGGAAATTGTTGCGGGCGGGAGCTACGTAAGCATCGCGACTAGGGGGTGCGGCGACAAAGGGCTTCTTGATGTATTGATTTGATGGGCCAGGCTTGACAGGCACGACAGGGCCACCACCACCCTTGTTGAAGGCTGCAATTCTTTGGAGGAAAGCATTGTTGGTTGGCTTGCCTCCAACAGGGGGAGGGCCGCTGGGCTTGGGCTGGGACGGAGGGGGCGGTTTGGCTACTGAGGGATTCGAGGCTGAAGTCGGAATGGCTTGCGGGGTATGTTGCTCGGGAGCTTTGACTGGCTGAGGCGCCGGAGGTGCCGGAGCAGCGACATGTGATTCAGCAAGCGGGGAAGTTGGGGTGGGAATGGGTTCGGGGGAAGCACTGGGAGCAGCAACAGGAGCAAAGGTTGTAGCAGTAGCAGTGCTGGCAGTAGAAACAAAAGTAGGCGTCGGCTCCTCTTTGGATTCAGCTTTAGTGTGGTCTGAGACAGGGCCCCCGACGGGAGCGGCGGCAACTTCCGGGCCTGGCGGAGCAGAAAGAGCATCGGAAGATTCAGCAGGAGCAGGATCGAGAGTCTGGTGTGGATTCACAGCGGTTGCGGGGTGGTCAATAGAGTCCCGCTTCTTGCGTCTGGTGGGCCGTGGCGGTGCGGTAGGCTCGACCTTTTCGACAAAGTTGCGGGGGAAGATGCCCTCTTTTTTCACGCCAGATTCGTCGGTATATTCCCCAAAGTACCAATCATCGTCTTCTTCAGCAGTGACTGTGATAAACTGGCTCTCGGCGAAATTGAGATCATCCTCATGCTCCGAAGTATAGTCGAAGAGGGCCTTGACCCGAAAGGGAACGGCAGCCATGGCTGTGACGAAGTATGGGGCGGGCTTAAGCAGACAAGGCAGCCAACGTATGTATGTGTGTGTACGACTTTAGCTAGCAAGACAGCCAAGTTGTGGCTAGAGTTGAAATAGAGAGGGAAAAGAAGAGAGAAAAAGGTGTCAAAGTTGTTCTTGGATGGGGCCCCTTTGTACAATCCAAGGTACAGAAGAAGATGATAAGCAAGCACCAAGCACAAATTGAACGTGGGAGAACAGGAGAGTAGGGGTAGGAGCACGAGCACAAGGACGAGCACAAGGACGAGCACGAGCACAAGCACGAGCAGGAGCACCAGCAAGCACAAGTATGAGTAGAGTAGAGGTAGACGCAGGAGAAAAGAAAAAAAAAAGAAAAAAAAAAAAAGAATAGGGCCAGAGGCGCAGCTGATCACTCCGCAGGTTTGATACAGCAAAGACCGCTCAGCCCAAAACAGAGAGCACGAGTAGCACGGGAGAGCAAATAACTACAGTGCAATATGCAATGCCTAGAGGCCAGTCCAGCTACGACACCCAAGGACACCCAGAGGAAGAGTTCGTGTGTGGTTTTGATATGGATATGGCTTCGACGACGAGGCCAGACAGCCAAAGTCTATCTCGGTCTCTGGGCCGACAAGCAGGGTCGAGTGACAGCGACAGTGAGAGTGAGAGCAATCAGCAGTAAGCAGGCAGTCGAGATTGGCAGAAACGTGTTTTTTGATTTCGGTATATTCGTATATTCGGTTCGGCTAACGCATATGAAGAAGGCTAAGATACGCCCAGTACATGCATAGGACAAGAGGTGACAAACAGGATGGAAATAATAGAAAAGTAAAGAGTAGCAAAACTTGGCATTGAGGGAAACAAGAAAACCTCAAGAATGAGGGAGTCGTAGGTTGGCGAAGTCACGACGTCAGCGTTTGAATAGTGGAATAGTGGAATAGTGGTAGCTAGCTACTGGCTAGGCTAGGCTAGGCTAGGCTAGGCTAGGCTAAGCTAGTTTTAGGTGTGTATGAGAAGTATGTGCTAGCTGGCCAATCACTATTTGTGAGGGTTTTAGGGGAGCCACCGCCTGAAAACGGAAGCCTGTTCATCCATTTTACTGCCAGCTGTGGCTCTTGTGACCACTGTAATTGCTAGGGATTCTTGCCGGCAGCTGGTGGCGTTCATCCCTAGAAACTTCAGTTGTTGGGGGCTTAGGGAGCGGTCCAGGTCACCTTTAGTGAGTTACCCCTGTATTTAACCCTCTGCCTTGCCTCCCTTGGCGTTCAAAACTTGCCCCGCCACCCACCTGTGCGCTTTTAGTAGTGAGTATTCACTCTTCTATAGTGTTTGTGGGTCCACCTATTAGTTGACTTTCAACCCATCCAACCATGAAGATTCACCACACATCACTGCTCCCGTTAGGACTATGCTTTTTTTTTTTTTTTTTTTTTTTTTCTTTCTGCTTCCTGTGCAGACCTCAAGAAACATTGCTCTACTTACTCGGTCCATCTGCTTCTATATTCCTCAGTCTCTGTCATCACATTATCTTGATCCAATCATGAATGCCGCTTTCTCTACCAACGTCACAGCCTCCAAGCTTAAAAGCATTCTGAAATCATCACAAATTCTTGACGAGGATGATGGCGAAGACTCAGCCCTCCAGAAACAGGAACGCGAACGACATGCCCGCGAAGTTGCCATCAAACATGCCCAAACTATCCAGATGCGCAAAGAAATCGAATCGCAAGTCCTCGATAGCATCGTTGCCCTCTCCGAGTTTCCTCTAGCCCGCAGTCCCAAGTACAGTGCAAAGTACCCCTCCTCATCCGATATCCAGGAGTTCAAGGCTCGCATCCGCCTGTTCCAACCCAGCGATTACGACGATCTCATAGAAGAGCGGAATCATAATAATCTCTGCGGATATTCGCTATGCCCTAATCCACGCATCAAGGTAGCAGGCCGTGGTAACTGGAAAATCGTCAACACTGGCCGGAAAGATTTCAACATTGTGCCTAGGGTAGATATTGAGAAGTGGTGCTCCACGGACTGCGCCCGCCGCGCTCTCTATGTCAAGGTCCAACTTAACGAGACGGCAGTGTGGGAGCGTGCTGGAAGCTCTATCCTGTCAATCGATCTTCTCAACGAAGGCCAGGCTAACATAGAGTCACTGAACGCGATTACCTCTGAGATGGACAAGATTAAACTTGACCAAGACCGTACTACTGCCCGAAATCTTCAAGATTTGGCTAATGAGCGCGGAGAGAGTGGCCGCTTTGGTGCTGCCACCACTCGGGTTCCCGTTCACATAAACCCCAAGGATCATACAACCGAGTCGTCCCAATCAGACTCGGAATCACAACAAGACCATGATATCAACTCTCATCTCTTAATCGATGGATACAAACCGAGAACAGGGCCGCTGACAACTTGAACATAATTACAATCTACATTTCTTATGCCAAAAACAGCTTTAATGGTTACTGCAAAAGAAGACATGCACAAAATGAAACTTGTCAAGTCACGATACGAATGCCAGAGGCATTGACAAAAAAAATCCCCTCATGTCGATACCCTGGCCCAACGTTTACCGTGTGTGGGCATAAGAAGACATAGGGTAGTTTGAGTGTGGCAGTAGATATCACTTTGCCAAAGCCAACTAACACACTGGCACCACCATGGGTGCTCATGCATATAGTTTGGCGTAGAACTGGAGAAAATTTCTGCAGCATCACACCATCAGGCCGGATAGGAGAAAAAGAATTGGCAATCAAGCATCATCGAGAGACGCAAGGTCTCAAGAGTCAGCGACACCTTGTGGGGGTTGAGATCTGTTCTGTTTATAAGACGATCTAAGTGCGTACTCACTACCGGTCCCCCTTTGACACTTCGCAGCAAGTCAAAATCCCATTTTTGTAACCCGAGCCAGTCGTGAAGCCATATTTCCCAAATGCGCAATGAACAAAAGTTAATGGAAAACTTAGTCGCGGCGAGGACGGTCACCGAAGCGGCGGTTGCCACGGTCGTTAGACTGAACCTGAGAGACGGCAATGACGTTGACGGGGATAGAGTCGAACTATGAGAAGGTAAAATGTTAAAAGAATTGCACCAAATTTCCAAGTGTGATGAGTGAAAACTTACGCCCAGAGACTTCAGCAGGTCCTTGGTCTCAACATCGACATCCAGCTGGCCGTTCTCGGAGTTCTGGGTGAAGTCCAGAGCAGAGACCTCGGGGACGTACTGGTCCTTGCGCTCACGCTCCTCCTCCTGAAGCTTGAAGGAGATACCACGGACGGGGCCACGCTGAATACGCTTCATCAGGTGGGTGGTGTAGCCGGCAATCTAGACAAGATATGTTAGAGAAAGGCTTATCACAGACCAAGTCAATTCGACAATCACAAATTCAGGACGCAGCAATATCCGACATAACGAGGGATTTGGAACCTGTCTCTGTATAGGGAACTTGTCTCGAATTATTGCTCGGGAGGTTTGCAAGTGTGAGGCTTGTTTTGGTAATGGCGAACCTTGTTGCGGAGGCGCTTGGAGGCAATGATGGCGATCTCATCGCAGATGCGCTTGTTGGTCTCGAAGTCCAGGGTCAGGCGGGGGTAGTACCGCTCAATGATGACCTTGGAGGACTTCTTGACTGTCTTAGTACGAACGCGACCCATTTTGACGAAGTTTTGGTGGTTGATTTGGAGTTGAAAAACCAAAGGAAAAGACCAAGAATGCAGACTTGTCGATGCTGGTCGATTAATTCGATATGGCAAGCCCAATTTTGAAAGTGGAGCCGCGAATTTCGCAAATTGGTGTGCGAATGCCCTATCTATGTCACGTGACTAAAATATGGGCACACTGTAATTAGCACTGTTGTCTAAACTGTGCTGTACGTTCAGGTTACACAAGTAAATCAACCGTGATTCAGTTAATGTGATTGTAATTATACATGTACATGTTCTATCTTACATCAGTAACAAACGAATAATTAGCGCTACAAGGATTTATAATCCGGGACTTGCACAAGAAGTCCTGGCTCTTTATATGCCTCTATGCCTTTCTCTGCCTATTGGCCAAGACCATAGTTTTGAACGCTTCCCAAAACGTTGGCTTGATGCTGGTATAGCTTTTTGGGTCTTCTGTGAGGAACAGGCTGAGCTTCTGAAGCAGCCTTTTCTACTGCCCCCTCTTTAGGGTCCCTGTGGTATACCTTCCTTCTACCCTGGAGCTCTTCGTAAACCATGTTGCACTCGGGCTGGCTTTCGTCTACGGTTAAAATGATTCTGCCTTGAGAATCGACCCGAGCCATTTTGGGGTTGACGTGGACCTTGGCACCACCCACAATTTCGGGGTTGAAGTTGAGGATACCAGGGACGTTTGACATCTCAGACTCGATCTTGGCCGGGGTTCTGACATTGAAACGGTTCTGGCCGAGGGGAATGTCCGTAATAACACCAGCAACACCAAGCTTGGGCACTTCAGAACCCTTCCAGGGGCTGAGAATTCTGGCGCGTGTGAGGCGGTACTTCTGTGGGCCATATAAGGGGTGGTTGGAAAGATATTGTGATGTTCTTAGATACGAAAGACCAGCCGAAGGATGGCACTTGGGGGGCCCTTCATTGGCGTAGGGACTAACAGGTCTGACAACCACATCTGCATCTTTACTGCCTTGGTTAGGAGGAGCGATTGGTGCCAGATCAAGAAACTCGCTGACATAGGAGTATATGTTGAAGCGTGCGCTATCGTCACGCAAACGAAGGAAGTAGTCATTGAGCATTTCCTCTGATATGTCACTAGCGGTCTTAGGCGGAGGCGTAGTGCCCTTGCCCTGTTCCATAGCTTCGCGGGCCTCGTTTTGGGTGACCTCGGCAGCCAACTTGGCCCGCACAAACTCGCGGAACTCGGGCTTACGCTGGCGCAAGCTGATTAAGTACTTTGCAAACTGCCCTTCGGTCATGCCACCTAGCCAAGGGCCCTTGAACTTCCATCTTTTATGGCTAACCTCATTAGACTTTTCATTGAGAGCAGTAAAATCGTAGTCCTCTTCAAAAACTGACACCTTTCCAGACTGTACTCGATGAACGTGGGAAACAGGCATTGTCAACGCAACGCCAAGCTCTTGAAACTTTTGTAGAGTGAGACCATGATCGGCAGCCGAGTTGAAATCGGTAATCTTTTCGACGGCATCAATCGCTTTGACGCGAATCATGGGAGTCGTGGTGTTGAGGGTAGTTTTGAGAGGCAGGGGACGCTTCAGGCCCCAATCTCCCTTGGCACGTGAGCTAAGTGGCGACGAAATAGCCTGCGATGTAGGATACGGAGAAGTAGCAGTGGTTGGAGTAGCGTAGATATTGGTAATGGAATCGCGAGCGACCGGAAGAGGTTTTGGCATTGAAAACATGCGGGATGTGCGAAGGAGGCGTGCCCCAGGCGAGACTCGCTGTGTTGCCATTGTAAACAAATAAATTGAAAATCGGTTGCAGCGGGCGAGGAAGTGAAAGGTGTGGACTAGTAGCTAATGGCTATTTAACCAGGCTGTCGCAGCAGCTCAATTAAGGCTACACATTGCACGTTGAATTCGACCATGATGCTGGTGATGGGGCTGAGGAAATTTTGGCCCAGAAGGACCAATTACGAGCTCTGATTGGTCGGCTGGCCCTACTGCCAAATCTTCAGTGCCCCACCATCCGTCCCTTCCTATTTGGCACATGAAAAATTAACATGTACCTTGGATAATTCTTTTTTTTTATTTTTTATTTTTTATATTTTCCTTTTTTTCAAGCAAAGCTCGCTACTTTGTTGTTATATCTTCATGCTTTGCAAATTTGGCATACCTTTTTCGTAGTTTCTTTCTCTGTCTTGAATCCTGAGTATTTGAAGCTTGATTGTGTTTCTCATAGAATGCAAGCTATACGCAAAATGGCTACAACTACTACACCTTCAAATATCTACACCTCCGCAGCCCTTCAGTTCGAGAAAGTTGCACGATGCTCCGTAGGTCAGCCCCTTTAGTCCGGAGTTCTTTCGCGGCACATACTCCCCGAAATCTCTTGTAGTTCTTTATTTATCTTATACTAATCCACGAGGCTGGCCGCAACAGACCACTAGAGCACGTGCGTCTATCCTTACACTTCCCCATGGCACTGTTCAACTTCCCATTTTCATGCCAGTTGCTACTCAGGCTTCTCTCAAAGGCATCACACCAGAGCAGCTGGAAGAAACAGGCTGCAAGCTGTGCTTAAACAACACATACCATCTTGGCCTGAAGCCGGGCCAGGAGGTCCTGGACAAGGTTGGCGGTGCACATAAGCTTCAGGGGTGGAACTACAATATTTTGACAGACAGTGGGGGGTAAGTAACAATATGGGGTCTGCTGAATCTCAAGGAAAACTCTAACAAATATCTGTAGTTTTCAGATGGTCAGCCTGCTAAAGCTAGCCAAGGTTACCGAAGAAGGTGTACGCTTCCTTAGTCCCCACGATGGCTCACCCATGCTTTTGACTCCCGAGCATTCAATGAGCCTTCAAAACAGCATTGGAAGCGACATAATGATGCAACTCGACGATGTAATTGTCACAACTTCGAATGATCAAGCCCGGATGCGTGAAGCTATGGAGCGTAGTGTTCGGTGGCTAGATCGCTGCATTGCTGCGCATAAAAACACGTCAACGCAAAATCTTTTCTGCATCATACAAGGTGGCCTGGATGTTGAAATGCGAAAGGAGTGCTGCCGCGAGATGCTGGCACGGGACACTCCCGGAATCGCAATAGGTGGACTGAGCGGAGGCGAGGCCAAGGAGGACTACTGCAAGGTGGTGACTACATGCACTGCTTTACTGCCTGAGCTTAAGCCTCGCTACGTAATGGGCATTGGATATCCCGAGGATCTTGTGGTTTCCGTGGCTTTGGGTGCAGATATGTTCGACTGTGTGTGGCCGACTCGTACAGCTCGGTTTGGCAATGCTATCACAAAGCACGGTATTCTCAACCTGAAAACTGCAAAGTTCATGAACGACTTCAGTCCCATTGAAGAGGGTTGCACATGCCCTTGCTGCCGGCCAAAGTCTGAAGGAGGGCTTGGTATCACCCGTGCCTCTATTCACCACAATGCCTCCAAAGAAACCGCAGCGGCGCATTTGCTCACTATCCACAATGTCCACTACCAACTCAACCTTATGGCCCAAGTCCGGCAATCCATCATTGATGACTGCTTCCCCGCCTTCATAAAGAAGTTCTTTTCGGACTTGTATGGCGGTAATAAGTCTAAATATCCGTCATGGGCGGTCAACGCCTTAGTTGAGGTTAACGTGGACCTGATGGATTGAACTGATTGGCTAGAAGAAGGGGACAAGATCCGGTCCGCTAGGAACAAGGCAGGGAAATGGAAAGAAACAAAGCATTCAACCATGAGATAGGTATTACGAACACGCCATTTTGTTGTTTAAGGGAAGTTCCTGGCATGAGTCTGGACTTGATGTAGCACAGACGGACATAGTGTATCACGAATCCTTCAGGGCGACTGGCTGTTTGACTGCCACGAGATTGAGAGGTTAGGGTTCTCAGTAGTTACACCAAGCTCAACATAGTATTGGCGCTTACCGTTACACGAAAAAAAAAAAAAAAAAAAAAAAAAAAAAAAAAAAGAAAGAAAGATGACAGTTTGAGACCAAAAGTATAGCTTATTGGCAGCTCTTTCGTGGTTTTAATCAAAGTTTGTCTTAAAATGTGGTATAATATATAAGCCTACATTTGGAATAAAAACCTTAGATGAAGGAAAGCTAAGGCAAAATTTCCTTTAACTGAGATTTGCCATGCCTGAAATTGCAACCACAGACAACCGCGGGACATTATAAATAGGTACAAGGCCTGGTACTGACTGACTGGTGTGGGTGGAGCAACTAGAGAGGGAGGCTGTCAGCCCCACGTTACTCCACCTACCCATTTTCTCACATGACCCGCTTGCTAGTAACTGTGGGGCAATGTTCCAAATGACGTTTTTAGTCGGGATGTACGGAAGCCAAGGAACAAAAGAAGTTATCAAGAGATTATCCAAGCGCCTAGCAGAGCAGCTGTCATTAATATCAAGAGAAAATTCTCAAAAAAAAAAATGTATATAAAAAAAAAGGTTATTCACACATTCATGGGGTCAGGCTCTCAGGTTAAGCCAGGGCCAACTGTCACATGCCGTGGTAGTGGTATTCATGATGGCATGTACAGTACAGTACAGGCTGAGCTGTACTGTACGATTTTAGTACAAGTTTCGGAGCCTAACAGTGTGAAGGTTTGTAGGTGTGTCTATATTTGCCGACGTCTCTTGGGTAAGCAGTGAAAGACTCTGGTACGATAAGAGCAAACCCAAACAAAGGGTTCATTCAGTTTTGAGTCGGAAGTGATACTATTTTGGGTACTTCACAGCATAGCACATGAGGCAATAGCCAAATTTGGGCAGCTTCCTTCACTCAACTAACGCGATGATTGGGTAGGCGACGTCATATTGAGACATGATACAAGGGTGTGTCTATTCATTCTCGCAGCTTGCGTGGTGGATGTACTGGTTCCAAGTACATGTTTGCGGATGGGCAGATTATCTTGGGGAACTGGGGAGAGACTCGTATCTGGCTGAATCTTGCTCTCGTTTATTTTCCATCTACACCGAAAGAGAAACCCAAGTTCAACAGCCCGAGGGCTAGGACTCAAGAACATTGAACGACCCCACGCACTTTCCTCAATGAGGGCCTAAATGGCGCGATTGCTGATGGATATTTTGTAGCATTTGGGCTCTGCGGGTTTTCCGGAAGCTCGGGGTATTTTATGAGCCATGTATTCTTTTTTTTCCTGGCGCAAATGTAGAGTGCACTTGTGGAAATCCTAAGCGGAAATCGGAGTTTTTGTGAAGCATTATTATTTTGTTTTGATTGGAAAGCCAAGAAACATGTATATATATACCCGGGCGAATCATAAATGGGCTCCCGGTCAGCATCGGGATTACGCGGACTAAACCAAGGAAAGAAATATTGATCATATACGATAGTGCGGCCGATACTCAAGCGCATTAGTGTACAAAAGGTTAGGTGTGTATAAAATTGACTTGTAGCCGGCCGCTCCTGCCGTGGATTGCAAAGAACACTGACTCGACTTAGGCAGGAATCAGCTTGGCCGTGTTATTTCCATATACCTAGGCAGTCAGTCTGATAAAACTAGAGAATAAACACACAGCGATGTCGATAGGCAATCTCTAAGCACCCCAGTGCTGTAACGACTATCAGGCGGGGGGGGGGGGGGGGGGGGAGGAGGCACTATGGCCCTGTATATTCGGTTTTAGACTTCGGGTCACTCTTCCTTTGACTATTAGCATTGATCAAAAGCTGTTTATTAATTATTAATGCTTGTTCGCCGCCATTTTTCCAAAGCCTGTCAATCACTAACACTATGGAGAGTTTCCGCTCTAAAGCCCGCACGGACAGTCGGAACAAAGCTTGGCAGGCCAAAGTGGGGTTGGTCACAAAGATTGATAGTGCAACTACTCCAGAGAACTTAGATATTCTGAGACTACTTATTTTGGCGGGTGTGGATCAACATCAACACCGTACGAGCGAACACCAGTTGCAAACGCCGTGGCTTCCCACTTTGGTGTACACTAAGAGCTTTTTTTCAGGGTTTCCAGTTTTGCGATGGGGTACAGCTCCTTCCCCCCACCTCAGGCCACCATTCAGGACCCTATCTCCATGCATTCGTCCGCATACTAGTAGTACATCTACATCAACGAGTATCAACCAGCTACCGGCTCACGAATGCGGCTCTATCCATGGGAAGATGTATTAGTAAAAATATGTAAGAAATAAACCAAGCCTAAAATCATCAGATGGGATAAACAGTCCAGATCGCAAGGAGCAAGAAAAGGAAATCTCGAATCAAAAAAAAAGGCAGCAGCTTGCGTAACTTCCGCTATGCCCTGTATTTTGACTTATCCGGGAGGTCACTCGGCCATACAAATTGCATGGGGAAAATACGTGTGCGGGGTGTAGTTGCAAACGTTTAAAAGAGCACCTTCTCTTTTAGGCCCTCGAAACTTCCTGTTACGAACCGGATAGAACGATAGTGCTTCTTTCAAAAGCCTGCAGGCAGCCTTTCCCTCCTTCTCTCCTTCTCTCCTTCTTCATTTCCCCTCTTCCTTTTTCTTCATTTCCACCGCTCTCTCTTTGCTCCATTTTATGGCGACAGTCTATCACCATTTTTAAGCACTGCGGCTGTTCTACCATCCAGCTTCTTTTTCCTTTCGTTTCTGCTATCTGGGTTTGATCTCTCGACGTCGCCATACCCACCAACCCACCAACCCACACACCATTGCATTCTTACGTGCACATATACACGGCTTGGCTTATGCTACAACCCTATCAACTGCTAGTTCATATTGAGTCCTCTCTCAAAAGGTACCCCTCCTCTCCAACAGAAATCTTTCACCTTGTCTCTGGCTCAGGTCACAGACATCTATCTATCTGGTGCTCTTTTCCCATGTCTTGGCTGTCTTTTCATTCGCTTCTGTCTAGACCGTACGTACCAGCCCGACCTGGGTCTGTCTTGGTCTGAGCGACCTGGCTCACGCCCCCTCCACTCCCAAATTCTCATCCATCCTTCACTGAAGCTATCTGTAGCGTTGCTGCCCGTACATTCCGGTGTCAGAATTCAAGCGTCGTCGTAACCTGTCCCGGTTAAAATAGCTTGACTAATGCTATTTTGACCTCCATCCTTTGGACTCATCGTTCGTTGCCCCCTCTTGGCTCCTCCCCTCATCCTCTCTTCCTCCGTCTCCCCTCCCTGTCCCACCTTCTCCGCCATTCTTCGAGTGCTGAAGTCGTCCATTTAAGGATTTTTCAAGCGCGCGCATGCTCAAATACAAACACATACAGTTGCCCATGTGTTTTGCCCAGCTGTTCGAACATGGTGTCCCTCTCATGCACGTCTAAAACAGATATAGACTTACACTATAAACCCCGTGAATACTTCCTGCTTCGGCCTTTACCTTCATTGTCGCTCCGCACACTTCTCTCTAACTTTCATATATTCTGCTTTCTCTCTTCAGTTAATCGTCGCGACTTATCTCTCGTTTTGTTCCATCTCGGCCTCAATATCCGGTTATCCGACACCTATCTATACCAAACACAATGGCTTCTAATGCCACCATAATCGCATCTATGCTGGCGAGCTCTCGGTACGGAACCGTCACTATCCCCCGGCCACTAGATTATGTGGTTGATACTGTTACGAACATATCTATTTCCACCACCATTTTCGCCGCTTTAGCTCTTTTGATTATTTATGACCAAGGTTTGTTATAGTACAAGCTCCTTAAAACCCAACTACCCATCCGCCGTGCTGTCGCCTAACCTGTGTGCTACTTTTCAGTCAGTTATGTTATCAAAAAGGGCTCCATTGCCGGTCCAGCATTCAAAATCCCCTTCATTGGCCCTTTTCTAGAGTCAGTAGACCCTAAATTCGACAAGTATCATGCCAAATGGCTCAGCGGTCCCCTGAGCTGCGTCTCGGTCTTTCACAAGTAACACTCACAATGCCTCGGGGAATGAAGCTACTAAGCCAACTCTACCCCCTTCTTCTACACGCCTCATTTGCTAACAGCCGTATTCCAATCTCAGATTTGTCGTCATTGCTTCTACTCGTGATATGGCCCGTCGTGTTTTCAACTCCCCTGCTTATGTCAAGCCCTGTGTAGTCGACGTCGCCCATAAACTACTCGGCCCGGCAAACTGGGTCTTTTTGGATGGTCGCTCTCATGTCGAATACCGCAAGGGCCTTAATTGTCTCTTCACCCGGAAGGCCCTTGAATCATACCTGCCTAGTCAGGAAGACGTTTACAATATATACATGAAGAAGTTCGTTGGCATTACCAAAGAGAACGGCGGGAAGCCCACACCTTTCATGTGTCACTTCCGTGAGATGATGTGTGCCGTCTCTTTACGTACATTTGTTGGTCAATATATCTCTGATGAGGCGTGTCAAGAAATATGTATTAACTACTACCTCATCACTGCTGCTCTGGAGTTGGTTAATTTTCCCGTTATCATCCCCTATACCAAAGCTTGGTATGGGAAAAAAGCTGCAGACATGGTCTTATCCGAGTTCGCCAATTGCGCTGCCAAGTCCAAACTGCGCATGGCTGCTGGCGGCGAAGTAGCATCGATTTTAGATGGCTGGGTCAAAAGTATCTTGGACTCTAACCGTTGGCGTGAAGCTGATGCTAAAGGCGACACGGAGACCCTTGAGAAGCCTACACCTTTTCTGCGAAACTTTACCGACTATGAGATTGCCCAAACTATTTTTACTTTCCTATTTGCCTCTCAAGATGCTACCACCAGCGCTGCCACATGGCTCTTTCAAATTATGGCTCAACGACCGGATATCCTTGATCGCGTCCGCGAGGAAAACATTGCAATCCGCTCTGGTAACATCCATGCGCCCTTGAACATGGACCAACTTGAATCATTGACTTATACGCGTGCTGTTGTTCGGGAACTATTGCGCTACCGGCCGCCTGTTCTGATGGTCCCATATCTAGCCAAAAAGCCTTTTCCGATTACCGACAACTACACAGTCCCTAAAGGTAATTATTAGATTTAGTCACATATCCCCGGAAATAACGAAAACATGAGACCGTTGAATCGGATGGCTAACCTGTTTGTATGCATCTACGTGTACTTTTTTTTTTTCTAGGTGCGATGATCATTCCGACTACGTACATGGCACTTCGTGATCCTGAAGTTTACGAAGATCCTGATACCTTTAACCCTGACCGCTATTACAAAGGCGACGCTGAGGTTAAGGGTGCCAAAAACTACCTTGTGTTTGGAACTGGGCCACACTATTGTCTAGGCCAAATTTATGCCCAGCATAATTTAGCTCTGATGATTGGTAAGGCGTCAATGGAGATGAATTGGGTGCATCATGCCACTCCTCTTTCCGAGGAAATCAAAGTGTTCGCAACAATCTTTCCCGCTGTAAGCTACCTACCACTAGTCCTTCCTATCCATTAAAATCATGGCTAATATGTATCTACCTTGCTAGGATGACTGCCCTCTCACGTTTACCAAGAGAACCTAATGCCGATGCCAGTCATTCGTTTTGATTTTGCCTTCCCTCTAGTTTCCCCAGTCCTTTTCATGAACAGGATATCTTTTATGAGCACCAGGTCCCTCCGAGACACAGCTTTATTAAAGCACTAGCCCTGAGACATGTCATATGCATCTATGTCTCTCGCCTCATGACTTCACCAAGTATAGAAGTTAGCACAGGGCTACAAACAGTTCCCAGCAACCTGCAGAGCGCTTTTTTTTTTGGACTTTTTTTCTTGTTTGCTACTTGTTGCCCATCTTTATCTTCGTCATGAGTGAATTCACAGTTTTATGGCGATTCAAAAAATAATTTTCCAATGATACCAGGCAGAAGCTACGCAAGCATGGTCTTGAGGGGCTTTTCAGGAGTTCTGTTTGTTGTATTTAATTAATGTTTTTCAGTTCCTTGCTTTCGATATACCTAATATTGGGGGACAGGAGTGTTATTATGTATTTCATGTTCAAATATCCACAGTTTGTTTCTCTTTTGTTGAACACAGCAGTTTTGGTTGGAATGTTTTTTTTTTTTTTTTGGGGCGGGGAGTTTTGTTTATCTTGGCATTGTAAAAGCTTAGCTTAGTAATACACGGGTGAAAGATGGAGCCAAACCAAATCCAACCACTATCAGCTATATCGTGATCCACCAAACAACTCATCATAAAATCCATCAATTCTTTGGATTGCCAATAATTTATTTTCCAAAGCGAATATAGTGTCATAGCCAGAATGTCCAGCCACAGAATTGCCTCGATCATTACCCCTCGTGCTGTAATCAGAGCTTCATCAACCTCGGTGCCTCGCAGCTTTGTACTAAATGCTCTACTGACTAGATGCCTTGGCAGTGCGCAGCCGTCAACACGCAGTTTGCAAACTCGCAGGGCCATAGCACTTGAAATTGCCCCTCGTCGGGCCTTTTCTTCTAGTACTTTGACTTCACAAGAGAATGTGGAGGTGTTTGACTATGAAAAGGTATAGCTAGTCCAGGCAAATAGCCCATTGTTGTTTTATCTTTTGCATGTTCCTTGTGGCATATTATAACCCTTTACTGACAGCTCATGGGAAATAGATGAAGAAACTTGTTGCTGAGCAGCCGGAGGAGTATATAATCGTTGGTATGACCCTCTCACCAAGACGTGATCCACTTCTTGATCTCCCCCTCTCCCCCCCCCCCTCCCCCCCCTTCCTCCTCCTCCCGGTACTCCGAACGCGGGGCCCGGCAAACAGCTAATGCCTCTTTAATCCCCTACTTAGATGCCCGCGAACGCCAAGAGCTGGTCCAAACCGGGACCATTCCCAGCGCAGTCAATATCCCCATTGCCTCATCGCCAGACAGCTTCCAAATCCATGACGAAGACTTTGAAGATCGGTTTGGTTTTGAGAGACCTGAGAAGGACAAGATACTGCTATTCTTCTGCAAGGCTGGCGTACGTAGCCATGCAGCAGCAAAGCTAGCACGTGATGCGGGCTGGAAAACAGCCGAGTACCCTGGGAGCTGGGTTGACTGGGTGGCCAAGGGCGGCGATATCACACACTCATTTAATTAGAAGACATTTAGTACAAAGTAAGAAGTGCCTTGCACATATTTGAAATAAAGAGAAGGAAAAAAGAAAAAAAGAAAACAGATGTATGTTGAGTCTGAAGAAGAAGAAGAAGAAGTAATGAAACAGAGAACCAGAGAAACAATGAAACATGATAGAGATGATAGAGATGCCTGTCCTCGTTGTCATCATCCCAAAACTACTAAGCAAGCCTGACAAACACACAAGCATATTCATGCCTGCGTCAAGCTTTGTTCACAATTGCTACCTCTAAATGGCAAACAGTGCGGGCTTATCCCCGTCTTTGGAAGAATCATGCAGCGGACTCTTGTGTGCAAAGAACAAAAACTTGATCGTCAGAGACAGCGCCATGTGAAGCACGACTATAACAATCAGCATCATCTGGCTTGTCTTCCGATCAGTCGCAGCAAGCATGGGATACAAGTTGCGCACCAAAAACATAATAGACATGGCGCAACCAACACCGACAAAAGCCCAATTCAGGATATCTATGGGGGACCAGCTAATGAGGGCCACGGGGATCCAAATAAGATTTCCGTAGCCGTACAACGCCCAGCACTCCAAAAGATTCGCAGACTCGCTACCAAAGTATCGCAAGGCTCCAAACAGAGCAACGGGGACGAACAGAGTGTAGCCATAAATGAGGCCCGCAGCACCTAGAATCCAGGGAAGCAATAATTAGCACAAAATATCCAGCACGGGTGGACAAGAGAGAGAACTGGTGGCCAAAACGTACCACTGAGCAGCTTAAAGTTGTACACAAAATCGTCGCCGTGATTAAGCGACCTGTATTCGCTAATTGTACCGCCCAAGAATAGAATCAAGACTACCGTGGTAGCGATCCAGAATGGTCCATACAAGTCGGGATTTCCCTCTAGCACATCGAGAAAGTTGGCACGAGGATACAATGCGGCGAAGCACCGGTCCAGCACGGCCGAGGTATCAACATCGAAGAACTGCGCATAGAATCCTACTGACCAAAGCATATGCTTCTGACCTGACGAGGATGGCGCTGTAGCGGGTGGAGGCAACAAGCCGCCACCAGATGAGCCCTTGCGACGGCCAGAGGACTCGTTGAAAGTCGAGTTGTGGAATTCGAGATCATCTTGAAGATCGGTACGGCCAAGATCTCCCTATAGTTTAGAGCAAGTCCGGAACCGAAATTAAAAGCAATTAGCACTTTAGCGCATGTTAAATCAAAGTAAGGCTTCATCTTACATCGTCATCCACATCAACTACAGCATCATAACCAGAGCCGGACATTTTGGAAGCAAGGCCAGCTTGACAATAGAACAAGTGATATGGAAAAAAAAAAAAAAAAAAAAGTAGCAGGCAAAGCCGGTTTTACAGACGCAGCTGCGAGACGTGAGAAAGAACAAGGGAAAGCAGGATGCAAAGTGCTGTTTACCAATGGAGTTGATGAAGTTGTTAGCAATTCAGGAAGCTCAAGCAAGCTGCCACATTGAACCTTGAGAGAGCGCCAAGTCGCGAGCGAAACACAGCAGCCAGCCTCGATTGGTTGGTTTAGCCGAGTATTAACCGTCGTCAAAGGGACGCAAGTGTAGTAGAATTGACAAAACATGTTGCGAAGCCTCCATAATCCCTACGCCCATTCTGTTTATCCTTGATGACGATTAATAGGTTACATAGATTGTAATTTGTCTAGCAGCTAACTGTCACCACTACGGAAGGATTACACCGTCGTCCGGCTGCTCATATGATACGATGCATGTATTCACCGATCCTCAACATCGACATTTGTACATACCGACTACACCATTATATTACCCTTCAATCACGTCATGTCACCATTCGATACATCGGGGAAAGCAAGTCGCTAAATTTTTTTTCTTCCGTTATGTTATCATAAAGGGCTAGACAAACATGAGCAATTCTTAAGCCATATTGCCAACCAGAATGCAGAATCCCTGACGCCACATTTCCTTTTTGACACACCCAAATCGTTGCGCGCATCGTCTATTTGAGCTTCTTCTTGGGGCGCAGCTGGTTGGTGTGGCCGCACTTCCGCTTACGGCAGTTGGTAGCACGAGGGGGAAGACGAGCCTGCATAGGATATTGTTTGGTTAGCATGACCATTATGAAAATACCGCACCCTTTCGCTATTCACGCTAGAGTATGATAGTAAAGAGAAAAAAAAAAAAAAAAGAAAAGGGATCGGGACGTACGTAGCACTTGCGGCAAATCATCTTGTCGCAGTTGAACTTCGAGGCCAGAGCCTTCAGCGAGGGCTCAATGATACCACCACGCAGGCGCAGGACAAGGTGGAGAGTGGACTCCTTCTGGATGTTGTAGTCGGACAGAGTGCGGCCATCCTCAAGCTGCTTGCCAGCAAAGATCAAGCGCTGCTGGTCCGGGGGAATGCCCTCCTTGTCCTGGATCTTGGACTTGACGTTGTCGATCGTGTCCGAAGACTCGACCTCCAGGGTAATGGTCTTACCCGTCAGGGTCTTGACGAAACTGTTCCGTTGTTAGCATCTTGGGTCGGCTGGCGATATTTTGCAACATTTGTGAGGCAATAATTCGGGTGTTTTTTTTTTATAAAAAATAAAAAAAAGGGATGGCAAGTCGGAAAAGAGTGTCGTCGGATGATGAAATTCACAATGAAAATCAAGTCGGTGGTAATTATTCGCAAGTTCCGAAATTCGAAATTCAAGCTGAACGGTTCTGGGAGGAGAAGGAAATGGCTTACATCTGCACTATACGTTGTATGCATGTTAGTAACAAATATTCACATCATCATAGACGGTGATGCCATGCTAGGTGCACTTACTCTTGCCGGTATTTAGTGACGGTACGATGCTCTCTCAGCTGGAAGAAAGTAAAAGTTCAACACTCAAGAGAATCATTCAATAAACCCAAGTGAGTGGGGTTGAGACTAAGGTCACAGGGTATATTGAGGTGTGATTTCGAAAACCCTCTTTTCACGTGACCCCACCAAAATTTCATCTACTTTTCAAGTGTCTTCGGAATTTCTTGTGCGCTGTTCTCCATCAACCAGGTCCACTTTTAATGCTTTCACAGTGTAAATTATTCTGGTCAAAAAAGAAAAGTGGTTCCTTGCAAGTTTGCGCGAAGGAACTCACTTGATATTGATGGGCTTTGTTACACAAAGTGACCACAGATAATGGGGGCCTGAAACAAGAACATGCCAACAAACCTCTTTATCTTTTGACCACATCGGGCATCATGTTCGCCTGCTTTGTATCCTAGATTCACAGTTGTTTTTTCCGCTGTCTTTCAGCGCTCTGTATCTGAGCCTCAACCATGTCCACGCCCTGTATCAAGGTTTGGATGTCAAGCCCACTCTGTGTCGCTGCTTCCTTATAAAACAGTCTTGCCTCTTCTGAAAGATCATTTTCTGTTCTATCAGAGACAGAGAAGTATGGAACTTCAGTGTCTTGTCCGCTGCCGCGATATTCCAGTCCCTCCATTTGGATAGCAATCAGGTCCGGTGATTTACCGCGGTTAATGTCAGGCTGCCTTCCATTCTGATACTTCTCTTGTATCGAAAATGGGAAGAAGTTCAAGAGTCTATTTGTTCCGTCTAAGGTAGTGGTGCAGAGTTAGCAGCATGCAAGAAGGTCACGTTAGATATCAGGTTGTAGAATTGTAGCCACTTACCATCAGCCTTGGAAAACATGAGTGCATGCTTGAGGAATCGCGTTTCTTCTTCTTCGGACATCGATACAATATCTTCTCCTGATAGACCACTATAGTCTATTACTTCAGATTTGTCATCTCGATTCAATATCATGTGTTTGGCCCAGACCGACCAATCCACAGTAGGGAGGTATTCGGGTATGTTCTGTATCCCGCTTGTACTATTAAATGGAAAAAAGTGCTTCACAAGTGCAACAATCAAGGATATCAGTTGTATCTCGGGTTGGTCGACAAGCCTTATACGTGATTTAGTAGTAGGCAAGTTGTAAGTGATCTGCAGAAATGCAGTGAATTGCTTGACAACAGCGACGATTTCCACTATATTCTAGTTAGAACATCGTAACATGAATGCCGTGTTTTCAACTGGGTTACCAACCGGGAAGTCCTAGACTTCTTGCATAGTCCAATGCACACGAGTAATAGCTGATAGGTGGGAATTTCAATGAATAGTTGACATCATATGACAGTCCGAGTTTAAGGATTGTAGCATGTAAATCATTTCCTCGTATGGGCACTCGTATAGGAAACTTGAGCATTCTTGGATACGGCTGAGGCAGACGTTCCGTCAGGTTTTTGGGAATGATTTCGTACTAAAGTCCGTGGTTAGCAAGATGCAAGACGTACTCAGTGTCAGCATCAAACTGGATACTCACCGCATGAACATAGGGTAACCTATTAGTTTTTGCCCAATGAAAAATATCACCGATCTTCGTTGGTATCCTCAATAGCAAGCAGCCAAGATAGCATAGTCCCAGGGTTTCCATGAGTAATGGCACCGGCCACTTTTGATCAGGGCCAACTGACCAGGTTAGTGCTCTTACAGATGGACCTAACTCGAAGTCCTCGTTCAGCGGTGCTGGCTGCGAGCTTGAAAACAAAACATCTTCTCGTTCAATATCTGCCGCCATCTCAGCTAGAGGGCAGCCCCTTATTCTGAGATCCCAAAGATCCTGGACAATACCTTCCAGCTCAGGCTTGTGGTTCTGTTCCGCGACAAGCCACAGCACTTGATTTCGCAGCAAATATTGTAGACATTCTAGATAAAGATCACGGCCTCTGGCCCCTGTTAATCTCTTCTTCTCGCTCTCTTTAACTTCTTTCTCTTTTCTAGTCGTGTGATGACCGGTGAAACCTGCCAAGCCAGTTTCATCCGCGGCGAACTCAATGTATCCCTCAATCTGATGTCCGTTCTGGCAGTACCTGAGACCGCTCTCTTGATACCATCGCTTGGCCCTGCATCTTGAGCACCTCTCGCTCCCCTTAGGGAAGCGGTGCAACTCACGATTATCTTGCTCCATATCAGTCTTGATTGAACCCAGTACTGTAAAAGAAGTAAAAAAAAAAGAAAAAATAAGGAAGAGAAAAGAAAATGGTCACGTGCAATTCTGCCAGGATACGATAGCTTTTTATCCAATACATTCAAATTGCAGAGGTAAAAGTAAGAAAAATCCTTGAGCTTTGGATTAGGCAAAAGATCTCATCATCAAGGAAAAACAAATCAGAAGAGACGAGGCAGAAAACTCCTGCTACGATACAAAATTGACTGCCTTATCAAACATTAATTTTTACAACATGTCTTAGGGTCTTAGGGTTGTGACATCGCCCTTTTGTCACACATGTATAGTTGATTATGCGCAAACCCGCAGTGATATGACCCTCTAGTTTTCGTCAAAAGGTCACAGTAGTACAGCTCCTTGTGAAGATACCGCCTCCTTGTCAATTATTATTATTATACCATGCAGGTTATATAGGTTGATTCCTAGCTTGGCGGGCAGCCATAGAGGACGCATCATATCCCAATGAAGTAGCCCAACAACACAGTATCACCTCACGTCTGAACGCTCCTTTGTGAGAAGAAAGTGTGCTCCGCCATCCTGTCAGACTCTATATAGAACTTTAGATTTTGCCATTATCCCGCATTGGCCATTTCAACCAATGATAACTATTGCTTCCCATCGAACACCATGTATTTTTTGACTTGCCAGCACCAACTAAATGACGGGGCCAATGATCTAAAGGATAAGGCCGTGACCCCAATGTTCACTAAAACCCGCCACCGTAGTCGTACGACAAGGACTGCTCGTCGCCATCTATCTGCCAAAAAAAAAGAAAAAAAAGACCCATCACTTCAAGGCACTTGTCGCCTTCCCTCCCATTTCATGACAGAAAGCCCTAGTAAGGTTTAGACATCACGGCAAGATGAATTATGACAGCAAAAAAAAGAGAAAAAAAAAAAGAAAAACAAAAAAAACATAACATGCTGGTAGATCCAAGATTTGTAATTTTAATTTTTTTTCTTTACGCGAAAAGAGATGCTTAAATAGAGCCACGGGGAGCCTCCTTAGCATCAATAGCAATCTCCTCATTCACGGCCTTCTGGATAACAACGACTGTAGAGGGGCAGTTAATAACTGAAGCCATCTAGTAAAGATGTAGGTGGGGTGGGTGGGGGGTTTAACTTACTGACGTCCTTCTCCTCCTCCCACATAGACATGATCTTTGCGCCAACATCACCCTCAGGGACCTTAAGATCATCCTTGGAAGTACCAGAGTCGTCAATCAGACCCATGTAGTCATCGTCGTCGATGTTAACCTATATCGAGCCGTTAGAATACGCACCATCCGATTGATATACACTAAGCTCCATCATTCTGGGCTTATTTTAGAGTCTTACCAACTGCCATTCACTGCGCTTGACGTTGGGGACCTCCATGTTGTGAGTCGAGGGGCACAGCTCTTCAAGCTTCTTGCCAGTGAAGATGTCAATGGCAACCAAGTGGACCTTGGCGTGACCGTGCTTGCCGGTCTTGGAGGTCGACATGTCGACAATCTTGCAGGGGCGCTGCTTTATCATGACGTAACCGTTCTTGCGGAGGGCAGAGCACTGCATGGGGTAGGTCTCCGAAGCGCCGGCATCGGTCGCCTCGAACTGGTTATCATGCTAGTAGGCAAAGAACATGTCAGCGACTAGATTGCTTTGTCAAAGAAAATCGCTTGTATAGACGTATATATCATGTGCCGTGCGTGTATGTGTCAGGCGGCGCGAAAACGCAAATCGAACATTTCAATATGTGAGCTGAGAGGGGGGGGTTTTTTTCTCTTCCGATGATTCCTGCTGAATATGAATAGCATGATTCGACACACTGCTTCGCCGTTCAAAGGGATATCAAATAAAAATTTAGAATTGACAAGGCGTGTACGATTCATTGTAACCAGATCCCTCTTCTTCAACAACACCAGAAAAGGTGTTTCAATGGAAATGGAGCACAAGATCATATATCTGAGCAACACTCTTGTGGTCGATATGCGGGGTGGATGGACATCGATGGTGGAGGGCAAAGCAGGACAAGGTGGCGAGTCGAGAATCAAATAACGATAATTAAAGGCAGGAAAAGACATTTATTATCTCGGGTTTAGAGCAGAGAATAAACTTACATCAGTGACTTCAGACATGGTGAATGTTGGGTGATTGAATCTTGGTAGTGAAAGGAGAGGAAAAGAAAGACAAGATGAAGTTGAGGAAATTTTTGCTTATAAAGAAGCGCGGGGTACTGGTGAGGAGGAAAATTTTACAGTGCACACAGTGCACAGATGTACTACGTAGTTAGCTCGCTCTAATTGTAGAGGGGCGAAATTTTTGTCTTTTTTTGGAGGGGCACTGGCTCCTCTCCACTGGCTCCTCTCCATTGGCTCCTCTCGGCACGATTGGTTGAAACCTGACGAGCAAGGCTAAATGTACTAAAGTCACTGTTTATCACAGAATTCTTGGACGAGTAAAAAAAATATATGACAGCCTTGCTTGCTAGTCACTCAATTTAATACGGTCCGTTTGTGCTTCCCGGGACGACGAAAACCACAAGGCTTCAAGTCTATCCTATCATACATATGCTAGTGCAACTTCGAGGAGATTCTTTGGCAGATAACGCTAACGTGGAAAATGAAGCCAAGCCCTTAACTTGTTCTTATCATTAGTAGCAGCCAGTGTGACCTATGCCCTAAACCAAAATTAATGCTCCTACGCGTTTTTGCATCCATACCATCACGAAGAGGAGCCAGGAATATGCCCAATGTGGAGTAATACAGTGGACAGGCAGGACAGTACGAAATATGTTAAAGTGAGTGTGTTTCATGCAGCAAACACTGTCCTACAAGCACAACCATGACAAGGACCTGTGTGTTTGTGTGTGTGTGTGTGTGTGTGTGTGACTTTATGCAGCATATTATGCCCTGCATATTGTCGTTAGATATGGGGCACATAGTGCATTTGTTTGCACATGTAGTGCCTGTATATGGCTCCTAGGATTGCAGACGCCGATCTAGTAAGTAGATAAGTACGTATGCGATGGGCATAGTATTGAGAGCGGTATCGTTGGCAGATGTGACAACGTTGTTGCTCCATCACCACTAATCTAATTAGATTGAGCTCAAGCCCGAGGACGCCTATTGTGATCAACAGTGGAGATTTTTCGACGCCAGTTGGAATAACCCTGAATAAGCACATTGACATAGATATATACGTGGCGTGGCGGCACAGAGTTAGAGTAGGGTACGAAGTGATGGTGACTCGGTCTCTGATCTAGACAAAAAAACAACGTGCTCTATGTCTATGCCATCCCATAGCTGCTTACATCTACCTCAATGTCGCCATCACGTGACACGCCTGGGTTATTCATGTCTGATTCTTCTAAATAGTGTTCTTTGCCTAACGGGAGCTGCTCAAATCACGTCTTCTTAGGGTTAAAACTTAGTCAGCCATCTTTCACCCCCTGCGCGACAAACAACAGCCAAATCCTGGGAATTTATTGGGCTGTTGGCCAGACGGACAGAGTGTAAGCTCCAAGCATGTGCTACCTAAATAGTGACCACTTAGGCTTTGTGACCGAACCGAAGAAGACCAGCCTTTCGCGACTTTAAATGCTGTGCACTATTCTTTACCTTTGATTCATTGCGTTTCTATGAACCATGTGGCTTGACCGCTTGGCCGTCCAGGCTAATCAATCGACATCATCTTCCCTTCCACCATCCCGACCGCATAGCAGCAATAGCAGTATCAACAATAACAGCAACAATGCCGCCGTGCGCCGAACACCGAGTAATCTGAGTCCATATGTTACATCTCAAAGGACAGCAACTGGATCTGCTCTACCGCCCCGGGGCTCATCATTGACACTGGCCACAAACAAATCCACGACATCGCTTTTGTCCGCTGCGCGCAAGCAAAATGGAAGCTCCTCTCGACATCCATCACCGGGGGCTCCTAACCCAGAAGCCCTCATACAACAACTAATAGAAGTAGAGAAGGACGTCTCTATAGATGCTGTGCCAGCACATGCGATAGTCGACGAGGATCTCGCTCTAGACTTCGATTTCTTGGGTCTGTCGCTTTCTGAGTTTGCAAGATCAAAGATACCCTCCAAGTCTCAAGACAACGATATGGCACTCGAATGTAAGCTTATAGTTGCATGTTTCTGCCGTTGACATATACATATATATTGGCGTAGAAACTAGCGTTGTTCTAACAGGCACATTGTATTTTGCACAGATGACGCGGAAAAGAAGCGGCTCGATCAATTGCACAGCGGTATCATCGACTGCGATACTATTCTCAACTCGGTTGAAATCAACCTCGAAAACTTTAGAAGCGATTTAGAGTTTGTTTCTACCGACATTGAAACCTTACAAGCTCGTTCGATGGCCCTGAATGTCCGACTAGAGAATCGCAAGACTGTAGAACGAGCGCTTGGCCCTGTTGTTGAAGACCTGAGCATTGCGCCTACAGTCGTGTCAAAAATTTCCGATGGATCTTTTGATGAGGCGTGGATCAAGGCACTTCATGAGGTAGACCGTAGAGCTATAGCTTACAAGAAAGAACCTCGTAGGCAAGGGAAGGCTTGGGAGGAGCTTGGCCCCTTGCTGGAAAAGCTGGTTGACAAGGTATGTGATGGATGAGCCATTTCCCTAATCTTGTGCCGCTGAGCTGTGCAACTGATGCTCGTGGTTTATGCTCTGGTGATGGGACATTGAAAAAAAAATCAAAAAAAGCTGACTTCGCTCTGTGTAGGCTATTGAGCGTATCCGAGATTATATGGTTGCACAGATCAAAGCCTTGCGATCGCCAAACATCAACGCACAAATACTGCAGCAGCAAAACTTTATCAAGTTCAAAGCTGCGTTCGCCTTTCTATACAAGCACAATTCGAAATTGGGCGATGAAATTTGTCTGGCGTATATGAACACAATTCGTTGGTACTATCTACATCATTTCACGAGGTATCAAAAATCGTTGGAAAAGCTCAAGATTCATGTCTTTGACAAGCATGATGCGCTGGGTGCCGAAGACCCTTCCAGAAAGTCATCTATACTCTCTGTCCCTTCTATGCGACAACAAAACCCTCCACACGACACATTCAATCTTGGTCGCCGAGTCGATCTTCTGAAAACAAATAATCAAACGGCTCTTCCATCGTATCTTGCAGAAGACACACAAAGCTACCAGTACTTGGAGGTTCCTTTCCGAAATTTTAATCTTGCGTTGGTAGATAACACCACGGCCGAGTATACCTTTCTGTCGTCGTTCTTTTCTCCCCCAATGTCTTTGAGCACGATACAAAAGCACTTCAACTACATATTCGAGCCAACCTTTGCGCTAGGGGAAAACACTGCGCGCGCACTCACATCAGACACATATGATGCTCTTGGTATACTTTTGTCAATCCGTTTAACACAACACTTTGCCTTTGAGCTCCAGAGACGACGAGTGCCTGCTCTGGATGCATACATCAATAATATAAACATGATGCTATGGCCTCGTCTACAAAAAGTGATGGACTTCCACTCTGACTCCGTCCATACCTTGACAGCAAGTCTTCCGTCCAAGGCTTCAAGCTCTAGTATGTCGTTCGCTCCGCATATGGTTACGCAACGCTTTGGACAGATTCTCCATGGTATCTTGGAACTGAGTTCAGAGGCCGCGGATAATGAGCCTGTGGTAACAAGCTTGGGCCGACTGCGAATGGAGGTTGAATCGTTTTTGTCAAAATACGCACAGGTGCAAAGCGGCGGGGATCAACGAAAACGATCAAGATTCTTGCACACCAACTTTTCGCTGATTGCAACAATTATTACAGATACAACGGGGAAACTCGCAAAGGAACAGGAGAGCCATTATGAAAGCCTAAAAGCCCAGTTCCAGGAAAGTATATAGGAAGCTTCTGCTCGGCGCATTCAAACACCTCTTGTCTCTGCATAACGCCCTTTTTTTTGAGATATAGAAGCTTGCATAGATGCATAATAGTCAACCAGGGCTCCGGCGGCTTGCTATGTACATAGAAAGATAGGAGATGTCTCATGTGAAATGTAACTAAGAATGTTTTAAGGATATTCATCACGGCACTATTGATGGTTCAACGGTAAAACAGTACTCGTGATATGAAGGAAGGCAAACTGTTTAGCAGGGTGGGAGTATTCCTGAGGTAGATGGCAAAAATTCCAACTGCAACTGCGGCGCACACAGCTCTCGTTGGTTTGCGGTATTTCCATAGGGCTTTGGTAGTTCGTTCGCACATGTCTTGCCATTCAAGCTCGGACGTCTGTTTCTTGAAATTTCTCACAGCATCTTCCATACTTTCGCAGCGTTCCGAGGGTGAGTAAGTCTTTAGGCAGCTGTATGCCGAAATTCTCTTCCACGCCGGAAGCGACCTGGGAGGGTACTTTTCCATCAACGCCACAGTTCCTGAAATCAAACCTTCTACATTCAGCGGCTGCGGCACCTGGGACAGCACGGCGTGTAGCACATCCTGTTCGTCATTGGGTATGTCTAGGAGAACCTCTCGACGCGATAGGATGATGTAGGCAAACACATAGACACTGAATGCCGGCTCAGCAGCAAGCATAGCATCGAATAGCCGAGCGATATCGCCATAACGCTCGATATTGTGGGCGTACATGGTCAGTGTCCCGGCCAGAGCGTAAAACGGATCAACAACACCAGCTAGATGACGGCGTAAGGGCGCATCAGCGGCAGCCAAGATATCGGGGATGAGGTGTAGCTGGGATACGGTCGGCCGCAGCGAACTGAGCATGAAATCGCGGATGCGTAGTAGCGAGAGGCGACTGACAGCACGAGCGCGGGCACGACGGTATGGGAACACGAGCACGAAGACTTGGCAGATGTCGTGATATCCTTGGAAGTAGTGTAAGTACGGGTGACGACGCAGTACTTCAAGCATCAAATCAGAAAGCTCTTGCTTGAATGCTGAAAGCTCCGTCTCGGTCTTGTCTGCAGCGCCTGATGTTTAGTAGCTGATATGCGGACAGGCAAAAGAACGGAGTGGTATTGTCACGAACCGTTGGGATAATACACGAAAGACCTGTTGACATCAAGCTGTACTTGGTTCTCATCGTGATGAGGCTCAAGGTCTTTCCAAGACGGGTCTAGTGGGTGCTCTTTTGCATCCTCTGCTACGTCATCGCCTAGGAGTAGGGGCCCTATTGTTAAACGGCACAAGCAGAAGAAGGCACGAATACATTAGGCAAAGATGCGACTTGGTACTAGTAGGACGGGCGGTGATGAGAGGTAAAGCTTACATGCAGACTGCCGCAGGTAGTCTTTGAGAAACCCGCCCTTGGAGAGTGCACATCTTCGTAGCGTTGGAAGATGGCGAGTGTTGCAAGCTTGCTGGATTTCCGCTGTCTTTAAACGGAGATATTCCGACTCGTCATCAGAGGCGAATGAATCTTTTTGGTCTATATTATTATGGCCATCATCCTCTCGCTTTATCCCCTCGCCGAGTTCATGGCCAACAGCGCCCATGCTGAGCAAGAACCAGTGACGCAACGCAATAGGTAAGCGTTTGGCGGTCTTGTCCCTCAGATAGTAAGCAGTGTCGGGGCTATGAAGATCATGGAATGATGTATTTTGTAGAGGAAGAAGCTGCGATCTTTCTTCTTTGAGCGTAGACACTCTGATATGACTGTCGGATTTGCGATACACGTTGGTTGGTGGTTTGGCTCGCGCAATAGGCCGTCACTACGCAGCCACCCACCAAGCTGCCAACCGTACGTAGGGCGCCCCATAATATGACGCCACAGGATGACATGGAGAGTGTGGCGCGAATAATTTTACAGAAAATCTTGTTTTTTCTTTTTTTTTTTTTTTTTTTTTTTTTTTCTTCTTCTTCGGCTCACAGGAACAAGAACCTGCTCTTTCCGGAACAGGTTGCCGTGAAGCCACTAGGCCACAGCCACTGCTGCCGGCCGAAGGGAGAGAGGAGACGCGCAAACAAATGGACGAGGTAAGGGTTCTAGATGACGCCAGACGCCTAGAGCCAGTCATATATATGTTTTCATGCTAGTGTTTTTTCTGTTCCCGCTGCTGAATTATTGGCAGCCATTATGCCCGGGAAGTGCCGTTCTCCATATGGACAATGCACATATGTCCGAAGGGCGATGAGAAAGAAAAAGCATAAAGTTCTAGGGAAGGCTAGCTTTGCTGACAAAGCCAAGGCTAAAAAGCGTCTCAGACTTTTGTTATTCGGGGGGTTTCTTTTTTTTTTTTTTTTTTTTTTTTCTTTTTTCCTTTTTTCATACTGTATACAATGTAGAGTTGCACAATGTTGCACACCTGCACAACAGGTCGCTAACAAACTGCAAAATAAGCAATACATGGGCATGATTGATGCCCTCCCCATTTCTCGAGAAGCCGAATCGGTGTTGAGTAATGAGTTCCGTCCTTGATTTTTCCCAAGGACTAAAACTTGGTTATGTTATCTATCGGCCTTTTCCATTTCATCCGAGAGAAGGAAAAAAAAAAGAAAAAAAACCTCTACCTGAATAAAAACTCCGTAGTCATGCATGAATTCAAACAGCACCAGTACAGTACATTGCATTGCATACAAGCAATCCAGCCAGACAGATATGGGCTGGGCACTCTCAAAAAGGAAGGCTCGCAGAGGTTCAAGCACAGTTTACCCGCCATAATGAGCGTGGCGGGTGAAGAACCAATGAAAAAAGAAAAAAAAAAGAAACACTTTTTCTTCTTGTTCTCGAGTCGTTTTGGCTTTGTGAGGGGAATCTAACTTGTTCATCCTAACAATCCTCGCTAGGTGGGCGGGCATCTTGATCCATCTGTAGTGTCATGCTATGCAACTCGAATAGACCCGGGCGGTTAGGGAGGAGCTTAAAAAAGGTTTTCTTTCTTGCCTTCTGTTCTCAGTTTAGGACAGCAAACCAGAGTATCCGCTACTAAGCGCTAGCTTGGGGCTTGAAGGATTGACTTTGGGATGGAACAGCGTCTCGCGAGCTCTTAGCTGAGCGTTGCCTCTCCTTCGGGCTTGTTTGGCAACACACTAAAAGGACTAGGAATGGTCCGTCAGACGTAAATGCAACGGCCGAGATCTTTCCCCTTGCTTGTCTGCTAAGCTTGGTCTATTGGAGTGTTTGGACTAGTTGGATAAAAGTTCCAGCCGCAGACTCTAAAAAGACACCCCAAGTCTAGGTAGCCTACTCTGCACATCGTCGCGGCACTTATGCTTCGTAGTTGAGAAAAATTTGGTGGACTAGCTGGGTTATTAGCTCGAAACCTTCCATGGCCTCCTCGACAGATAGCTGTAACTTGCTTTTGGTCATCCTTTTTAGCTGGCGAGGGCGAGGACGGTATGCGCACGCTGTAGCAGCCAGAAACCGCAAACAGATCCCTTGCCTAAGGGATGGGTGTACGTGAAATTGGAGGCTGAAGTCCTGATGCGGGGATTTACGTTAGCATATGCGTAGCCACCTCACCTGGTTGGTGCTGGATGCCCTGAAATTGCAAGACGTGCCTTCCAAGGTATCCAGATATCGAGAGTCTTGGCAACGTTGTGGGCGATGGACTGCGGCGAGTTCCGGCAATCACTGCAAGCTGAGGTTGGTACACGACTTACTACAAGAAGCTCGCTCGCTCGCCCTGTTCTGTCTTTGTCTAAACTCGGTCGCCTAATGGTGTACAGAGAGGCAGAAACTAGTGGCAAGACGGGATTAGCCTGCCCTGCTGGCTGCTCTTTCGCCATGGATGCTGTTATTTATGTACAGGCTGTCTCATAACGCCTAAAAGGCTCGAGAAACAAGTACTAAATCAGATGCGGAGAACCTAACATGGCCTGCATAAGCCTGGGGCTCAATGGGTGCTAGGCCATATAAATAAGCACTTCCCCTGGCTAAGGTTATGGTGTATTATAGTATGCATATCGGCGCAGTCTCCCTAACCCCCGACAGCACCGACAAGGACAAACTGAAAACCAACAGTAGCAGTAGCAGTAGCGGGTAGCGGGACAGCACAGAACCCCTTAAGATGGCAGGACCATGCAATAGAAGACGAGCCAGCTGAGACACAGGACATTGTGAGAATCGTCGTCAGTAGCCCCGCCCCGTCTGACCAGTGCTAAGGACTAGAGAAGCTGTAGCTTCGGGCCTGAGTGGCAGCATAGTTGTCGCGTGTAGTGTAGTAGCTCTATCTACTGAGACTCCCAAGCCTGAGAGGCTGACCAAGTCTACTGGGATAGTAGTAGCTACATGCTGTGCGCAACTGAGTGGCGGAGTCCGTGTGAATAGTAGTAAAAGAGTGTACTAGCAGCCCAGCAATAATTTGCACATTATGACCGCCCCCCACTCTCCCCCTACCATCTAATTCCTTGGCCTGGCCTGAAATATATACAGAGGGTCTCTGAAATCCGAGTTTTTGCCATGGCTTGGTCGGTTGTGCCTTGGCTACAGCTTCTTGCCTAGCCCATGCAATACAGCTAGCTTAAGCCGTGTTTCGGGTGCTAAAGCACAGATATACTTGCTAGTTACTGGACTATCACGTCTCTTACTAGCCCAAGTACAGGCTCTTTAGCGATGGTTGGAGGGCTGAGTCGATGTGACAGAGGGGCTTCTCAAAGCTAGAGTGAGGCCCATTCTCCCTAGTTACGGGGTGTTTGTAGGCTGCCAGGAGAGAATCATTTGTAGCAGTGTGCCACTTCTACCTGAACGCGCATCTTTACATTCGTTCCAAATAAGATCACTGGCACCGGGGCTTTGCACATAACCCCTTTGTCGTGCAGTGAATGCGTGTTCCACTCTCCATTCTTTCGCACTTTCATTTCCTGTTCAAACACGGGTTCGTTGACGAAGATAGCTCCTTGCTTGGATTTCTGATCACGCTCAAGCAGCTAGAAACGTTGAGATGTAAGTTTTAGGAGAGCTCAAGGACCCTCTCAATAGCGGAGATGATGCGTTGTCTCGGGTAGAGTGTCACGCAATTCCTTATCGTCTGAATAGTATCTACAAGGGGCCACTTCCAAGCCCACAGTCACTAAAACCAAAGAGTTGTGACTAGGAAATGAAGAATGGCTTGGGCTTGGGCTTGGGCTTGGGGCCAGCCAAGGCCCAGTCCTATAGTAGAATTCTTCTCGCACCTTCATGCAGGCCCAGCGCCACTGTTGTAGTTGGTATGCCAGCTGGAGGGTAGAGGGTAGATCAGGGAATTAGTGGCTCTGGAGATGAGTCCTTGTTCATGAGCACTGATCACTATAATATAGGTAGACAAGGGCGCTAAAAGCTCATAGTTCTTTGGGGGGATGTGGTCTTTTTTGTAAGGAGATTGTCCAAGATATAGAGGGTTTAGTGGCTTTCATTTTGATGGGGAAGAGGGAAGAGGGAAGAGGGAAGGGTTTCCTGTTGACGAAAAAGACCGCGAGTGCTCTTAGGAGGCTCAGTTGATGCAGTTGCAAGGAACTCGCTTGCCCTTGGGGATGAGTTAGCCCTAATTAGTGTGCGTATCTTTGTGACAACCAGGCAAGAAGACGCAGACCTCCAGCTATTTCCGTAAGTAGTTGCCTCAGAGTCGGAAGGTTCTTGCCCGCCTGACCTCTTTGTGCGTGTGCGCGCCACATCTTTTTGATATAAAAGCAGAAGCTGCCTCTTCGGCGGATGCCCTAATTGCCACGGGAAACTTGGGGCATGTAGCTGTCCCTCAATATGAGTTAAATCGTCTCTTATACTTGTACTGGACCCGTGTTTTCCCTGGCCACTACATGGGCACCGGAGAACATCAACGCTTTTGGCAGTATTGCTGGATGGAGACAGCAGCTTGAAGCTATAGAGGACCACCCCGGGCCGATATCTAAATAGGCCAAGATTAATGCTACCCACGCATCGACTCCCGACTCAGCTCGCGAGCAACTCAAGATGAGTGTTGGCCATGGTTGAACTGGCTTGCAACCAGGTGCTTACTTGCTAGTCCCAACTTTTTTTTTTTTTTTTTTGGGGGGGGAAGGAACAGGGTGTTGACATATTATCGACAGCAGTCGGTTACATTGTAACGCCATATACAAGTCACATCAGGCAGGCGCTATTGCTTAGTGCAAGCCTTTTGCGAGGGTAGTCACGCCACGTTGGACGAAGAAGGACAAGACCTAGAAGAGCTGTCATCTTTTGTGAGGGTGGTGCTGTAACCACCCTGTCATATCTAAATATCCAAGGGCGAAAGCAGGAAGGGAGGATGCAAATAAAACGAAACCTGGGAATAATGGGAAAGAAATTGAGGTAGATGTCCGAACTTGTTGGTACAGCCATCATCAGCTCATGCAAATAGCAAATATTAGGCAGCCTTGCAGGCAGGGTGGGTGGAGTGAGGGAAAAAGAAAAAGCCGCCCCTCGGGAAGACGGGATGGGATGCAGTATTGAAAAAAAAAAAAGACGCGGCCAAGTATCCCCGTCAACATATTCCATATCACACATGAATCCCCATCCAAATACACAGGTATGTATCTATACATGTGTGGTATGTGCATGCATGGCGAGCAGATGATGCCGTAGGTATTTGAGGGACAGCAAGTCTGGGTCTCTAACGATGCAGAAAGGCTACAAAGACGGATGGGAAGGATGGGCAGTACTTACGTGCGCGCGGTTGCCTTTCCATGAAGGAAAGACGAAGAAGAAGAAGCGACAACCGCGACAGCATCAGCATCAGCATCAGCATCAGAAACAGCAACAGCAACAAAGAACGCAAACTAGGCTGGACTAGGCTGGCATTGTCATTGATACTGTTTTAGCCGCCTTTTTTTTTTTTCTTTCTCTTTGCCTTTTTCGCTAACCAGCCTAGGATAATAAACTCGGTCCGTATCTACCTACCTACCTACTTACTGGCACAATTGGAAGTAAGACAAGAGATTGAGATGGTTGCACTAAGCTCAACCAAATTCTAGAATTAAAGTGGAGATTGGCTACAATAGCCGTAGGGATGTTTAGTGATGAAGTTGAGCTGAAGTTCTGTTAGGGGGAGAGAGAACAAGAAAAGGGACAAAAGGGTAGCAGCGGTAAGGGAAGGAAAGGGACCGACCCGCCATGTGCATAGTCAGTCGCACGCGCCATACTGCTTGCGTTAAAACCCCCGCAAGATAGATGGAAGAGAAGTTGCCATGTGTGAAGATAGCAACTACCTGCTGATGTCCGCCGTTTGAGTCTGGAGCACACATTTTCTTTCCTTTTTGCTTTTTGCTTTTTGCTTGCTGTTTGCTCCTTGGCCAGCAACCAACGATGATGGATGTCTCCACTCACACCCACCATTTTGAGAGTTAACCCACGTCACAATAGCCGACCGAGCCAGCACCGCCAAGACAGCCAAGCCAGACCCTGCTGCTGCTGCTGATGCTGCTGCTGCTGCCTTCCTTCACTTTGTTCTCTGCTTTTGCTTTTCCTTGTCATGCTAATCCCCCCTTCTCCCCGCCCCACCCCCACCCAGCATTTGTTCTGGGTCCAAGCTTTTTCTCTTTACTGCCTTCCTGTCCTAGTTGAGTACTTTCCTTTTTTCCTTTTGGTACTTTCCTCTAGCTCTGTTACTGGCTGGCCTGCGGAGGGGGCGGGCGGGGGCAAAAAGTGACTGATCAAATAACAACCTCTTGGCTTAGGCTCAAAAAGGGCTTTAGTTCTTCGATTTTTACGCTTTTTACTCAAGTTTCACAACCACTTTTCTTTTCTTGACTTCGCATCACCTCCATTACAGCTTGATAATTCCATTTGTGTGAACACGTCTATTTCCAACATCAACCTCACTCAGTCTTATTCCAGCAACTTTGATCAATAAATCTCGCTTTGAAGCTTCAAAGGTAAGAAACAACAGACAAGCAAGCAACCATTTGCGCAACCCAAACCATCTCAAACCAACCCGCAAGAAAATGCTGCTTCTTCATCGATTTACCCTCCAGCCACGCCATTCATTATCCTTTGTCAGGCTGTACTGGTATCTGAATATCCTAAAAGCCTGTGGTCACTCTGTCCGTGGCTGTGTCTCAAGCGCAATCAAGCGGTTGCTACGGCAGCTTCGTCCTCACGAATTATAACAGCATGGCAGCTCCAAGCTCGACTTTTTTACAACTAGATCATGTGGCGTTATGCACTTCACTCACCCCTTTACAAAACCCCCTTCTCCCTTCACTATCCTGACCGAAACTCTATTGCTTCTTACTGCACTCTTCGCACCTCCTGGCTTTGTGGTGTGGTATTGATAAAACACCAGGCTCTTAGTCTCAAGGCGACTACTTTCCTTCTCCATATCTTGCAGTCTTCAGCCTGCCCAAAGCTTCACTTTACTGTTAGTGCACTAATCCTGAGCCTTGGGCGTGCAAACTAGAGGCTCTGTTCCGTGAGAAGTAAGTGACACCCCCTAGTCCATTATTGTTATCATTGCAACCCACTACCTCCCCCTTTCTCCCATCTCTACACATACACGTCACAAGCGAGCAGGCCTCGGTAGCAATTAGCAGTGCTATTCTATCTAAACGGCAATGAATCCAGTACATGAGATATGTGTACTGTATACGCATTGCTACGCTTCTAGTGCAGATGTGCGTCCAACTCTGGAGGTGAAAATAGCCTGAAGTGAAGTGTAAAATAAACTGCGCGGGTTACATAGCCAAAGGCGGCTCCATCAACACCTCGTCCGTGGTTTGTTCTGGGTATTACCCCATAACCTCCCTCAACTGCCTGCGGCGGCCTACTACCGCACTACATTAAACAGTGGGTAATCATGAAGTCGTCAAAGCTTGCACCAACCTGAACTGAAAACTCAAGTTGAAAGATAAGGCAACAGACTTGCTGGCATTGCCCGCTTGGCACATGGGCCATAGCGAGTCTCTCCATAGCTATTAGGACTAGTGCGAGACAACCCCAGGCATGCGTATTCCCATCACAGGCTCTCTCTAATGGGACAAGCTTGGAAGGGCTGGCAGACACCTTACCTGTTCCGCCAGCCGCCATTCCGTGCTATATCTGTATGCCTCTGCATATACACTTGTAGCCAGCATAGGAAGCACAATGTCATACCTGGCGACATTGAAATGGGCACTACGCTATGACGCTCGTAGATGTGAGGCGAGATGGGAGGGATGAAAAGAATAGTTGCAAAGAAGTCGCAGGCCCTGCTCCTCTCTACGATACATGGCGCAGCATGGACAAGTGTACATCTGTTAGCATCCTCTAACTATAGTCAGTCACTCCATCGCTTCCTCTGGCCTTGACGACGTTATTGGCTTCTATCAGAGAACTTATCCCCTAGAGCATAGCCACTCCCGTGTGCTCCAGTGGCCGGCTCAGTTGCTTGTTGTTGGTAAGCTATTGTTTGTCACTTGTGGCCTTGCTATGATTACCCGCTACGCCACAACCCACACTACATGTTATCTACAACACCATGCTGCGTGGCCGCCTCATATGCTGTGTCTGATTAGCACTGTAACCGGCCTTTGTGTTCTGCTGGGAAAATGTGGTAGTACCTACATGCTGCCCCCCTTCACGCTGTCCTCTTCTACAAATCTCGCCTTCTGCTTTCTGTCGACACTTCCTTATTGTTTTACTTTTTTTGTTTTCTCATGTTTCTAGTCCACTTTCCCCGAGCCCTTCAACTTGAGCTTTGCCTTCTTCCTTTCTTCCCTCCCTTGCTTATTGTTCGCTCTATAGCCCCCTCTTCCTGTTGCCCCCTTTTGTATTTGCGCTCTTTGTCGAGGCTCATATTCCTAGATGACTTGCCCACTCCGGTTTGAACCCCTACAACTTTGCGCCTTTCCATCTACGCAGTTCGAAGCCTTTTCACTTGCTCCGCCGGTTCTTGCTGTATAAGCTAAGCCATGGACTCGTTGTCTATTGACTTTGTCATGATGAGGCTTTGTCTTCAGATCTTTGCCATTTTATGTTTGGCATTTTTAGAAGCTCCATCTCTACCTGCCCAACTCTATTGCCGCAGCTCCCTCATCCTACCTCCACCTTTGTGGTCCTATATACTAACTATAGCGACTGTCCGACAGTATATATCCAAGATACCCCTCATTCTCCATTGAGCAGAAAAATCACAAACTTCCTGTATCCACAAAGCCCCAAATTACCTGCTTTGAAGCGAGCAAACCCAGAGTTTATCGGCTTCTTTTCTCATTCAGCTTTCGCTTGCTTTCACCGCTACATATCCTATCCAAGCGCTACCTCTTGGCCCATTACCCTTATAAAAGAGCCTCTTGCCCCTCACAGGTCCCCTCGTCTCTTTACTTTCTCTCATTCACGGCTATTCATCTGCCTACTTCTTACCACCGGCACCATCTTTTGACATTGATTGACCAATAAACACAATGTCTCTATTCCAAATCAACACACTAAAAAATGGCGAATGGATCCATCAGCATGTCAAGTTGGAGCCGTTCTCCAGCTACAGACCTGCCCGTCATCAATTCCCAGCCGACAGCCAACATCCACAAGTTGGCATGCTGAGCAGGACTGTGATTGGTACTCCCGTCATTCGGAGCATTGTTCCCGCCAGAATCCGGTCTCCCGCCCACAATGATATTGTTTTCATTGGTGTAAGAGTCCCATGTCTTTTGCTACCTCCCAAGACCACTATCTTTTGCTAACTTGATCAATCTTTTTCTTCAGGACCGCTTTATTCGTGTGTGTGAGCTTCGAAAAGATGACCAACTCTATGAAATCGCACGGAAAACAGACTTTGAACCAAGAATTGTACATTGTCGCGTGATCGGCTATAACTATGAGCCGGAGACACTGACAACTCACGGCACTGGCGATAGCGAACTGCCCGTCAGTGCTATCCTCGATGAAAATGCTGTCGACAGAGGTGACCTGCCACTCCAAATCCTTGTCCTTTTTCTTGAGACCCACGAGTATGTTTTCATCTTTATGGGGTCAAAAAACGGCAAGGCAGAGTTTGTCTGCTCGCATTCGGCTGGCCCGCGTAATGACATGCTGCAAGATTCGGGCTTGCATTTTGCAATTGATCCCGAGTCCCGCTATATGGCTACAGCGTTTTCGAAATCCGGATTTTGTGTTTCCGAACTCGAGAACTACGCAACACTCCGTCAACAGTATCGGGCAGGACAGTCTTTGAACCCAATTCGATCTTGGAAGTCAAAGATGACCAACGGCTATGTCGTCAAAATGGAATTTTTGCATCCTCGGGACGAAGACCCTGAAAGCGTTATTCTTCTTCTCGTCCTTAATGTAGATGGCAACACAAGAATCATAGCATACGAGTGGCGCAATGGCAACAACCTGCACGAAGTTCTGCGGTCTCGTCGAAAGGGTTATCTCGTCTTACCTAGCAATGAAATGCCAATGCATGTCATCCCCCTTACTGTCAAATCTTCCTTTTGTCTAATCACAGACGTCTCACTGGCTGTATGTGATGACATTTTGCATAGCAACCCTACCTTCCAGACTATTGAACATGAAGTCAAGGATCCTACGCCCTGGTATCATGGATCAGCCAAGCCGCTGTGGACGACCTGGGCTCGCCCCTACCGCCGAAAATCATACTACAAACGACAAGACAACATTTACGTTGCACGAGAAGACGGTATCGTGGTTTGGTTAGAGTTCAGGCCTGGTGAGATAATGGCTACCAGCTTGGAAATGGGAGACACCCATTTAAGCACCAGCATCGACACGGCCTTTACTACTGTTTCAAATGACTTTAATGATGTCCTCATTATTGGGGGTGACTGTGGCAATGGCTCCATTTGGAAGGTTAGTGAAAAAAAATCATATCATGTCTCGGTGAAAATGCAAACCTGAGTACAAACGATTCGGTCTGCTAACAAGAAATGCCACTTCTCTAAAGGCTCCTCCGCGCCGAGACTTGACATGGATTGGCAATTTACCTAACTGGACCCCATGTCTCGACATTGCATCAAATGATGAGTTCAGCACCTGGAACCAAAAGCTAGGCTCCAAAGGCAACCCCATGTTACCATGGTTCAGCATGAAAACAGACCAGCTCGATATTCGAGTTCCTGATCGACTTTTCGCAACATCTGGCCGTGGTATAAATGGCGGCATCACAGAACACCGGATTGGAATCCCAGCAAACATCGGTATTGAATTCGATTATACCGCTGTTCGTAAAGCATGGATATTGCCACAGCCGTTCAAAGTTTCGTCAACATTGTCTCAGACTAGTATGCCATTACTCATGCTCCTCTCCCAGCACGACTCTTCAGATGTCCTCATGTTCACGCATGACTCCGATGGCGAAATTGAACTGCAGCAATTAGATAGCGAGGACACATTTCTTGACATGACCTATCAAACACTCGATGCCTCGTTCGACCAATACGCCAATATGTGCCAAGTTACAGAGAAGTCAATCGCTCTTTGCACCACCGATGATAGGTAACTTTGTTTTTTACCCCATTTCAAAGTTTGTTTTCAAAACCTTGCTAACGAATACATAGTCGTGTCGTTTCTTTGGATGAAATCTTCGAATCACAAGGCCTAAAAGCTGAGCATGCGTCGATCAACCTTGGTCTTGTTGCAGTTGCTGCACATTTAGATGCTGCATACAAACTTTTTCTTCTCGAGGTCGATGGTACAGATACCATACTGCGTGGCGGGGCGTCTGTGCCAGCAGAGATCACTTGCTTATCTGTTTGCCAAATTGAGAACTCGCGATTCATTTTGGCTGGTCTCCAACGAGAAGGCCTGACAACGTCGGTGGCTATCTATAATGCAGATTCCTTCAGTCCTGACAGCACCCCAGTTTCGGAATTTTCTATTGTTTCGGCAGCATCTTCAAGTGATAGAGTGTCTTCGTCACAACACTGCACTGAAGCTTTTTCTAGCATTAGGAAGCTATGTGAAACAGAAACTTCAGTTGTTGTCATTGGTGGCACTCGGGCTGGATATATTGTCATTATGTCACTTTCCCGTGAGACGTTAGAATGCAGCTTTTTATCAGTTCGACGTTTAGGTCTTCTTCCAGTCTGTCTTTCACTGATGCCCAACGACGACACGGGATATTCCATCATAGCATCATCTGGCACTTCTCTCATTTCCCTGAACGATTATAGAGAGGATTATAGCGGGAGAGGAGAGTTTAAGGATGTGTCTTACATTTTTCCAGGAGATTCCAAGGATTCTATGAGAACTTTGCCGGCTGTGCACTATCTTTCTGTTCTTCCTAAGGGAATTCCCTCTCATAATTCTTCGTCAATTTCGGTACTTATGGTAACCAGTCAGGGAGTTCATGTTGCCGAGTTAGAAAAGAAAGCTCGTCCTGTACCACGCCTCATTCCCGTACCTGGCTCGCCTAAGAGGGTTCTTTACTCGCACACACTAGACTGTTTAGTTGTTTCAACTTTTGAGGACAACTGCCCGACCCTGCTCTTCATAGATGCGAACACAGGCGAAAACCTGTCCAAACCCACATCACGAACGGGAATTGTATGGCCATACATTTCGGGACTCGGGGAACCAGGCGATCGCATTCTCTGTGTTAAAGAGTGGCTTTACACTAAAGACAACAATCAGTTTTTATTCTTTTTGGTCTGCCTCAAAAGCAAAAAGATGCTGATTGTGTCAACCTCGCTTGTCCAAGACTCAACAAAAGTTGGAAATCGAGCTCTCAGATACTGGACTGCACACAAGATCAGAGGAGATGAGGATTCAGTGTATTGTGCGCATGCCTCTGGGCAGAACCTTTACTACAGCAGCGGCAACAATCTCAACTGGGCATACCTTGATAATGAAGACAAGAAGTTCAAGAACAAAACTACTCTCCGATTGAACTCACCCATTATATCAATCGAGGACTATGGCGAACACATCATCATCATGACAGCTATGCAATCTATACTTGTTTTGTCGGCGAAAGAAGACGAAAACGGGTCGGGTTTCTTTGAGGTTGTGAACGCTGATCCCAAGCCTTCGATGGGTAATGGTATAATGGCCATTGGCTCAGACGACTCACCTACGTCTCCATTTCCTCTTATGCTACTTGCAGACCGCGAGCAGACAGTGGCAGGTCGCTGGATTCCAAAGTCCGTTGGGGCTGAAATCGAGCAAATATTTGAGGGCAAGACAAATGGCTCTATACGCAAGTTTTGTCGGGCTCGTACGCAGCCAAATTGGTGGTTTAAGCAAACAGGACCTCGGTTTGGCCGCATCCCTAGCACTTTGGATGACGCTGAAGTCTTTGGTATAGCGCTTGATGGCACAATTGAGCATTTTGCTCTGTTAGATATGGACGGCTGGAGATTTTTAAGTCTTGTTGAGAAGATGGCTAAGCATACGCCAGAGATCTGTCCTTTCAACTTTGGAGACTATAGGCTGCTACAACAACTTTCGGCCTCTGAGCTTATGCCACTAGCGGATATGCCGGTGTCAATGCATGTTAACGGGAACATTCTGCAGAGGGTCGTAGATAGAAAAGCGCTCGAAAGGTGCTTTTTCACTCCGGCCAGTCGAGAGCTACTGCCGTATCTTTTGGAAAATCTTGATGGAGGATACTGGGTATCCCATATACGGAGTGAGCAAGATCCGGCGAAGCGAGAGTTATTGTGCTTCGAGCTTGCGTACACGATTCTTGAGTATTATTTGAGGCCTGTGATTTGACGGGTTGTTGGTTGGCCTGGGCTGGGTCAGACTGAATTGTGCTTATGAAATGAAATGAAAGTTTTTTAACGATGAGAGCTTTGTGATTCCTTTTGCTATTGGTTTTTTTCTTTTTTTTTTTTTTTTCTTTTTTTCGTTTGTGTAAATAACTAAGTGTCGCCACAAGTACATTGTCTCTACTATAGACATGTAGAGGACTAATTTCACTTTCTATCTCTAGAGTGAAGCTCAAGTGAGTTATGTCGTACAAGATAAACGGGTTGGAGCTGATTGTCAGCCCTGAACAAGCTATGATTGGACGATAGTGGCTTGCATTTCTATTGGATAAATAACCGCTTGTATTATTCATAGAAAATAATTTGCTTAAAATAAGTGGAGCAAATCTAGGGTTTGAATGTGACGAGACCAAACTTTTTTGGTGGGAACTTTACCAACACAAGTTTCGTTGGCAGCCCCGCGAAAGTCAGATCAAGAAAAAAAAAAAAAAAAAAAAAAAAGTAACCCTATCACATTTAACCCTAGACACTAACCACAATTGTAGCCTTTACGATGATCAAGCGCTTCGTTCCTACAACGCAAAGACGAAAGATATTCATCTTTCTGCACCACCACAAAGGAGCGAAAGCCTTGAACCACATTGACGTCGGATTTTTTTTTGTCGTCATCTCTACGCTTTAGGAACCTTGCTTCTCCATTCGACAACTACCTAATTCATACGTACTGCCCAGCATGGCTCCGAAGAAGAAGGGCGGCAAGAAGGCTGCTGCAGCTGAGGATTGGGAGGCTGAGCTTGGCGAGACCGCCCCTGTGACTACGGGCGATGTCGATGCCACCGAACCCACTGCCGATGCTAATGGTGCCGAGGCTGGTGCTGAGGGCGAGGATGAAAACAGCGGTGGTGGTGGTGGTCTGATGGCCATCATGCGCCGTAACAAGCAAAAGCAAACGAAGAAAGAGGCTGAGGCAGTTCCCGTGCAAGAGCCTGGCCGGCTGCTGACCAAGGCCGAGAAGGAGAAGCTCAAGAAGGAGCGTGAAAAGCAGCGGAAAAAGGAACAGGCAAGTATCATGTTCTCCGTCGTCGAGAGTTTTTCCAAAGAGCCTGGCTGCATCGATTGATGCGGTGGCTGTCTATCTGTCTATATCACCATCTACACAATCCCGGGATTTCGTTGTCTAACTTGCCATTCCAACAATAGGCCGCCCTCAAGAAAAAGAACGTCCCAGCTGCTTCTGCCACCCCTGCCGCCGCCGCCGCCGCCAAGAAGGAGGAAAACGAAGTCGTGGCCCCCGCTGCTGCTCCTGTCACTCCCGAGCCCACCGCTAGCTCTGGCCCTAAGAAGAAGATCCCCGCACATCTTCGTCTAATCCAACAGCAGCAAGAAGAACGCCGCAGGCGCGAGGAGGAGGCAGCCGCCGCCGCCGCTGCTGAGAAGGCTCGTCTGGAAGAGCTCGAGCGTAAGGAAGCCGAGGAGGCTATTCGCCGCGAGGAGATTAAGGCCGCCAAGAAGCAACGTGAGAAGGACAGAATTGAACAGCTCAAGCGGGAGGGCAAGTTCCTGACCAAGGCTCAGAAGGAAGAGAAGCTCCGCAACGAGCGTAAACTGCAGCAGATGTTGGCTGCTGGTATTAAGGTCGGCGCTATGGATGACGACAAGGAGAAGAAGACGAAGAAGGAAGACCAGCGTAAGAAGGGTCGTGGTGGCCTCAACAAAGTCGACGAGCAGAAGGCTCTTGAGGAGGCTGCTGAGCGTGCTCGTCTGGAGGCTGAGGCTTTGGCCAAGATTGCTGCGGATAAGGCTGCCGCTGAAAAGGCTGCCGCTGACAAGGCCGAGGCCGAGGCCGAGGCTGCCGCTGCTAAGGCTGCCAGAGAGGAGGATGTCAAGGATAGCTGGGATGCTTCTTCAGACGAAGAAACTGACGAGATTGCTGCTTCTGCTGACGCCAAGAAGGACAGCGATGAGGATGAAGACGATGGAGAGTCTTCTGAGGATGAAGAGACCAAGAACACCCGTGCCGCCCTTGAGGCCCAGCGCAAGCAAGAGGCTGCTGAGCGCCGTGAAAATGCTCACCAGGCCGCCCTCAATGCCCGTTCTGCCGACAACCTGCGTTCGCCCATTTGCTGTATTCTGGGTCACGTCGATACCGGAAAGACCAAGCTGTTGGACAAGGTCCGTCAGACCAACGTCCAGGAGGGTGAAGCTGGTGGTATTACTCAACAGATTGGTGCTACCTATTTCCCCGTCGAAGCCATCAAGCAGAAGACTCAGGTGGTCAACAGAGACAACTCCTTCGAGTTCAAGGTGCCTGGTCTCTTGATCATTGACACCCCTGGTCACGAGTCCTTCTCGAACTTAAGATCACGTGGTTCGTCACTGTGCAACATTGCCATCCTAGTTGTCGACATTATGCACGGCCTGGAACAGCAGACCCTGGAGTCGATGAGAATGTTGCGTGACCGCAAGACACCCTTCATTGTTGCCCTTAACAAAATCGATCGTCTGTACGGCTGGAACAAAATTGACAACAATGGTTTCCGCGACTCTCTTAGTCAACAAAACAGCAGTGTACAGAAGGAGTTCCAGAATCGCCTGGACCAGACGAAACTGGCCTTTGCCGAGCAGGGTTTCAACGCCGAACTCTTCTACGAAAACCGCAACATGTCCAAGAACGTGTCACTGGTGCCTACTTCAGCACACACGGGCGAGGGTGTGCCTGATCTTCTGAAGCTACTGCTCCAGCTTACTCAGGACCGCATGGTCAACAGTTTGATGTACCTTTCCGAGGTTCAGGCCACCGTCCTGGAAGTCAAGGCCATTGAAGGTTTTGGCATGACTATTGACGTCATCTTGTCCAATGGTGTGGTACACGAGGGCGACAGAATAGTACTGTGTGGCACGGAAGGAGCCATTGTCACCAACATCAGAGCTCTGCTAACACCTGCCCCCATGCGCGAGCTGCGTGTCAAGGGCTCGTATGTGCACAACAAGGAGATCAAGGCCGCCATGGGTGTCAAGATTTCTGCGCCTGGCCTAGAGGGGGCTATTGCTGGATCTCGTATGCTGGTTGTCGGCCCTGATGATGATGAAGATGACTTGATTGACGAGGTTGAGAGTGATCTGGCTACCCTGTTTAGCCGTGTCGAGACCACCGGTCGTGGTGTGTCTGTGCAGGCCTCGACCCTGGGTTCGCTCGAGGCCCTGCTTGATTTCCTCAAGGACTGCAAGATCCCCGTGGCTACGGTGGGCATCGGTCCCGTGTACAAGCGCGATATCATGCAGACTGGAGTGATGTTGGAGAAGTCGCCCGACCACGCTGTCATGCTGTGCTTCGATGTCAAGGTTGACAAAGAGGCCCAGCAATACGCCGAGGAAAACGGCATCAAGATCTTCCAGGCCGACATTATCTACCATCTGTTCGACGCATTCACTGCCCACCAGGCTGAGATGCTAGAGAAGAAGAAGGAAGAGTCCAAGATGCTTGCCGTCTTCCCCTGCGTACTTAACACTGTTGCTGTATTCAACAAGACTACCCCTATTGTCATTGGTGTCGATGTTGCTGAAGGTCAGCTGAAGATCAACACGCCCCTGGCAGCTGTTCGCACCGGCAACAACGGCCAGAAGGAGGTCGTCGGCATTGGCCGAGTGTAAGTACCAACCCGTTTCTTTAATTTCCCTATAGCTATCACAGAAGAAAACAACAGGCAACCCGACGATGGTCAGTGCAAACAGAACAGCAGAAACTAACAAACAACCTTATCCTAGAACCTCCATCGAACGCGACCACAAACAAATCCCCGTTTGCAAGAAGGGCCAGCCCTCCGTCGCCGTCAAGATCGAAATGGGCAACCACCAGCCCACCTACGGCCGCCACCTCGAGGAATCAGACAAGCTTTACTCGCTTCTTTCGCGTGCCAGCATTGACTGCCTGAAGGACTTTTACCGTTCTGAGGTCACTAACGAGGAGTGGCTGTTGATCAAGAAGCTCAAACCTTTGTTCGACATTGCATAGGGGGGGAGTGACAAAAGGAAAAGTTGAAAACCCCCCCAAAAAAAAAAACAGCAAGACCACCAGCATAAAGGAAATCAAAAAGCTAGGGGCACGGCACGAAATTGTATGAAACAATAAAAAAATATATACATTTGCGCGCAAAAGTATGAACATGAATCTATCGGTATTGGGCACCGCGAAAGATGTCTCACTGGGTGGTGGAAAACTGGGAATCACGTGATGTGGTGTGGTATTCTTATACCTAGGAGAATGCCCAGTCTCATTAACCTGTGCAGCTCAGCATATATACACTTTTGTTTGAACTAGCTTCTACTGTCTTCCCCTTTATGTGTGTGTGTGTCTGATTAAGCAGCCAATAATGCAAGTGTCTTTTTTTTTTTTTTAACTTTATTTCATTCATCTTTTATCTGTATCAGAACGTACATAATAACAAAAAGGGTGTTTATCCTTTCTTCTTTTGGTCTCACTTTCCTAAACGCCCGTCTAAAAAGAACATTTGCCATGCTTATTTGGATTCTTCGGCCTTGGACTCGGCATCAACCATATCCGCATCAGCCTTGCTAGCAGGCTCAGAAGACTCGGCAGCCTCAGCAGCCTTAGCGGCGGCTTTGGCGGCACGCTCAGCCTCGGCACGTTCGAGGGCAGCCTGGCGCTCAGCCTCAACCTTGTCGAAGTAACGGCCCAGGACGGGGCCGGCCATCATGCGGAGCTCTTCAAACTTGGCAATGTACACGCTCTTGGTGGTGTCCTCGCCGTCTTCGTAAAGCCAATCCTATTGTCAAAATCGGTTAGTCAACTGTTCACAGTGATGTCATAGTGCTAAAGAGAAATAAAATAATGTCTTACCTCGGCGGCAGTGAGCTTCTCGCGCATAGAGTCCTTCTCCTCTTCGCTAGCGAGGTCGGCAAGCTGATCATCCAGCTTGCTGCGGAGGTCATAGATGTAGGTCTCTAGCTCGTTCTTCTTCTCCTCAGTATCGGCAACCAGCTTGTCCTCGGCTGCCATGGCGGCCTCCTTCTCTTGGAAGGCGATTCTGGTGGCCTCATCGAGTGAGTGGGTACCGCTAACGATGGGCAATTCACCCTTGCGGACCTGCTTCTTCACTAGGCGAGTCTTCTTGGGAGCATCGGTTTCCATGGCGTTGGGGTCTTCGTCCTTAATTTCCTCTTCAACTTCTTGGTCCTCGACGTAATAACCGCTCTCGACGTTCAGGATACCGTGAATGTTGACACGGGCCTTAAGTTTGCAAATCATGAAGTCCTCCTTACCGTCAGCCTTGACGCCCTTAACCGAGAACTTGCCGATCCAAGGCTTGATGGCGCCAGGTAGCTGCTCAGGTACAGCATAGCGGGCCTCCAGATCGAAGGGCTGCTTGCGGTAGAAGGTCAAGATTTTAGTGGAGGGCAGAACATTGCCCTGGTTGAAGACAGTCAGGCTGGTGTCCTCATCGGGAATATCAGGAGCCTTCTCCCAGGTGAACTCGATGGGATAGCTGACAATGTCCTGGACAGCAAAGTCGCGGACACGGAAGATAGGGGACAGGACAGCACAGCTGAAAGTGCAGCCACGAGCGACGGCCTCATCCTGGTTAGAAGTGAAAGAAAGGGGCTTGCCAAAGAACTCTTGGATGCGGTCCTTAAGAGAAGGAACACGCAGACCACCACCGATAACCTCGACAATATCAATATCATCCTTGGTCAGCTTAGCCTCGGCCAGAGCCTGCTCCAGGGGAATGTGGACTCTGTCAAGCAGGTCCTTGACCATATCCTCGAACTCCTTGCGGGTGATCATAGCGCTGACATCCACATCATTCATGACGGACTCGATGTTGAGGGGAGCCTGTTGGTTGGCAGACAGAATCTTCTTGACCTTCTCGGCGGCAGTCAGGACACGGCTTTTGGCACGGGCGTTGCTGAAAATGTCAATCTTGTACTTGGCCAGGAATTCCTTCTGCAGATGGTCAACCAAAGCCTTGTCGAAGTCACGGCCGCCGAAGTGGCGGTCGCAAGCGGTAGACTTGACGGAAAGCTCGCCCTTGCGGAGCTCAACAATAGAGCAAGTGTAGTCACTGTGGCCGACGTCAACAAAGGCAACACGGCGGGGGGCCTCCTCGGGGCCGGGCAGGTCCAGCTTGGTGATGCCGTAACCCAAAGCAGCGGCTGTAGTGCTGTTCATCAGACGAAGAAGCTTGATGCCAGCAATCTCAGCAGCGTCAACCAGAGCACGGCGTTGAGCATCAGTGAACCAAGCAGGCACAGACATGACCAGTTCCTGGACGGGCAGCTTGAGTTCCTTGGTAGCAGTCTCCTTGATCTTGCTGAGGTACATGGCAACGAGCTGAATAGAGGTAAAGCGTTCCTTCTCACCACGGTAGTTGACCTCAACACCGACCTGGCCGTTCATGTCGACGATGGGAGCGCTAATGTACTGTTGTTCAATCTGGATTTCAGGGTCGTTGAACGAACGCCCGATGAGGCGTTTCAGGCAGCCTACAGTGTTCTTGAGGTTGGAGATCTCCTGGGTCTTGGCAGCCTCACCTAGGTAACGGCTCTTGGGGCCGAAGCCAACCAGAGAACTAACAAAATGTTAGCAGGGTAAATATGCGACGAGACATGGAGTGGAAAAAGGTACGTACGGGGTGGAGCGGTTGGAGACTTCATTGGCGATCTAAAGGCAGGCAGTTAGTACGAAGGGACATTAGGAAACACGGCTTAGAGACTGCCCTGCCGGAAGATTAGATACTTACAACATCAACACCACGGTTTCTCGCGACACCAATGACGGTCTTGAGGTTACCGAAATCGATTCCTAAGTAAAACGATCACATTAGCGGATGTAGTCTAAAGACTAGGCTGTATTGTTGTTCCCGAGGAAGGTCTAAAAAAGGAGGGGGAGAGGTATTGGGAAAGCGGGTGTTCCATTTTTGGCCGGTTCATTCGCCTTCACAAGAAATCGGCTCCGCGGGGTCGAGAATATTTTTGATCGGATTTGTAGCTAATAAAAACGAGGGGTTCCAAAAGAAGAAAGGGAATAAAAATTGCATGGGAAGATAGCTGGCTTACCGACAACACTCATTATGATAGAATCCGGGAGAGTGTATATTTAGAAGGGAAAGGGAGGGGGGTATAAGAGCAGAATCACAGTAGCCAGAAGAGATCGAAAGAAAAGAAAAAGGGCTCTGGTAAAGACTTTAAATGAAGAAAAAAAAAAAAAAAAAAAAAAAAAAAGTTGGGAGTTTGATGGAGTGAAGAAAGACGACAAAATATGGTTAGAGAATGTCAATTAGGCTTGAGTCGAAAAGGAAGGATTTATGTAGCAAATGGCGGGGTGGTGGGACAGGGACAGAGCGATATTAGGGTTAAAGTAGAAACAAGTTAGAAAAAAAAAAAGAAAAAGTCTATGCGATCGATGGAAAAGCTCAGAACAGACAAGAATACACGGAGAGAGAGAGAGAAGAAGTTTGAAAAAAATGAGGGGTAGAGGAGAAACTGCAGATATTTATTACTGTGAAAATTCTAGGCAGAACCTCTTTCTATCTGATCGTCTATCTAGAAGGCAGTTGCGATACCCAGGAATTTATCTTCTCTTTTGTGCTGGAAGAAAAAAAAAAAGATACTTTGGTCAGAGGTACCCTTTACAATTCACAGCCCCGGAACCAAGTGCTAGTTATGTGTCTTTAGCCGACAATTGGCTTACATGTTACTTGGGTTGCGACCTGAAGGCTTCTGTAGTCTTTTATAGCCGGTACGTATCTTTAGTGTACTGGCATCCGTTTGTACCCAACTTAGCCCCACCAGCCAAGCTGACTTTCTGACTAGAAATCGAATCGCAAAGAACTTTCCAGGTCTTTCCAGTTAGTTCCAGGCAGCTGCCCCCTCCACAACTGCCAAAAAAGTACGCATTACATGTAGCACCTGCCCCAATTGGCCTGTGCGGCTCTGTTTGGACAAACAATTGCCCCCCCTCTCTCCCCCCTTTCCTGATGTGAGGTAAGTAGCAGTAAAAAAAAAAATAGTGTTGAAATTAGGCTAGTCCACTTTACCCCCTCAACTACTCACCGAGGTGAAGGCGGTGAATCGGTGAAGCCCCATTATTTTATCTTTCTTATCGTTATCTAAGGAAAGAAATCTTTTATCGCGACATTTGGCAGAATGATTTTTTTTTTTTTGAATGAGCGTCTCAAGACTGCAAAACCAGAGCCTCTCTATAACCCAGCCATAGTGTCGCAACGGGTGTTTTTTTTTTTTCTTTTTTTTTCTTCTTTTTCATCTTGATTCTTCCCTTGTACTTAATTATCCATTTTCTACCGAGGCGATATTTATCTTCCACTAATCTTTCCTGATCGTTTCGTTCTCTATAAAAACATGGCCCCTTCCAAGACTGTTGCCGCTCCGGCCCAGACTTCCATCACCAGCCTTCTCGATGCTAACCAGGTACGACGCCTTCATGCAAATACTGTCCTGTTCTATTTCCTCTATATTTTTGAAGCTAGCCTAGTGGTAACATCCTACTAACTCAATGCCTTGTCTTCAGACTCTCAAGGCGTCCAAGGCCTTGCTCTCCCACATCAAAAAAACTGCCGTTGAGAAGTCAGAGGCTGCGCCCAAGAAGTCTTTGCTTGACGACCCCGAAGCCGAGACTCCCTCTTCGATAAGCGAGACTCCTCTCTGGCTTGTCCTGACCACCAAGAGACACATTTCCGACACTTCGCGTCTGCAGCCCTCTAAGATTCCCCTCCCCTACAGCTTGAACACCAGCGAGTGGTCAACCATCTGCCTGATCACTGCTGATCCTCAGCGCGCGTACAAGGACATTGTTGCCTCGGAAGACTTCCCTCCTGAGCTTGCCAAGCGCATCACTCGCATCATTGGCCTGAGCAAACTTAAGGCCAAATACGGCCAGTACGAGGCGCAGCGCAAGCTCTTTTCCGAACACGACATCTTCCTTGGTGACGACCGCATTATCAACCGCTTGCCCAAGATTCTCGGCAAGACTTTTTACAAGTCAACCGCCAAGCGCCCCATTCCGGTGCAGCTTCAGTCCAAGGCTCCCCGTGGCCCTGATGGCAAGCGCGGCAAGCGTGTCAAGACGGAGGGAAACATCAATGCTGGCACTCCCAAGGCGATCGCCGCCGAAGTTGAAAAGGCTCTCAGCTCTGCGCTGGTAAACCTGTCACCCTCAGCAAACACTGCTATCCGCGTTGGCTATGCCAACTGGTCGGCCGACAAGGTTGTGGCCAACGTCACAACCGTAGTTAACTCGCTAGTCGAGAAATTTGTGCCGCAGAAGTGGAATAACGTTCGGAGTTTGATGATCAAAGGCCCAGAGACTGCTTCTCTGCCCATCTACCAGACCCAGGAGCTGTGGCTGGAGGGTAAGGATGTGGTAGCTGACGAGTCAGAAGAGGCCAAAGCACTGAAGGCTGCGCAAACCGCCAACACTAGCAAGAAGCGCAAGGTTATTACTGGTGCATCCGAGTCGACGGAAGCCACAGACAAGGCCGACAAGGAGCCCGTGACCAAGAAGGCCAAGGCCGCTGCCACTGCTGCTGTCGCTGCCGAGAACGAGACCAAGGTTCTCAACTCCAAGATTGCTGACCGGAAAACAAAGCTCAAGAAGGCCAAGGCCAAGGCGGTCAAAGCCATGGACTAGATGAAAAAGGGAGGGCCGAAAATAAGACTGGCGGCGGGGACGGGAAGAAAGGACGGGACGGGACGAGACGGGACGGGACGGGGAAGATAACGGAAAATCTGCTGCCACTGCCACTGCCACTGCCACTGCCACCATCACATATCTGTCTTTTATTCTCTTTCTGAATTGGCGGGACTTTCTTACAAACCTGATAGGCGTTACTGGAGTTTTGTTGTCAAATTCAACTCATAAAAAAAAAACCAAACATGAAAACCCCCTCCCCTAACTTCATTTCTCACATACATAGATAAACACCATGCCCATGTCTAGCGAGTGCTATTTGCCACTCTTATTACAGCTGCAACAAGGCCCTTCGCAGCCAATATTGCGATCTTGCCAACCGAACAGCACCAGCCAGCAGTATGGCCATACATGTAGCCGAAAACGGTACCATCCACTCCCGAGCCAACATCTGTACCCGTCGGTCGACTCCAAAGCCTTCAAGCGGCAATAGCCAGCTCATAGACAGCAGCGCCAATATAGCGATAATGAGCGGCAAAGCATCGCCATGCGACCACTGGTACCACACGCGTCCGACTAGCTTCTGGCGATGGAAACACTCTTCGGTATTGTAAATCACGCAACCGATGCCAGGATGGGCCTCGCATTCAATGTGGTTGCGATAGTGCTGTATCAACATACTGTAGACGAGAGAAGGCATAAGGCAGTTAGCACGAATGAAGCAAGGAGAGACCGAGGCCAAGCCCGGACCGAACAAAGCCTGGCCACACTGCATTCACATTAACGCGTTTAGATTTCTTGACCGTCCTGTACACATAGGATCGCTTACGGTATGCTGCCTCTGCAGAACTGTAGGTCGCTGCGTAGATCACAATTCTTGTCATCTGGGCCCTTGAGATGCAAGCTGTGCCGTAGCATCAGCCACTCCACCTTGACCGAAACACCAGTATCGACGAGATTGTACAAGTAGTTGCTGGAGTGCTTCAGGGAAAGCGCATCTGGATAGATCAGCAATTTGGAAATCATAATGTGAAGCTCGGTGGGGAGATCCATAAACTCGGCCCCGACTCTTCTGGCCCTACTAACAACTAGCGGCTGCTGCTGATGCTTCTCGTCTTCGTCTGCCATTTTCTGTAGAGGACGCCCTTCGGCGACTAAAAGCCTCAACTTAACCACGGGGCCAAACTGATAGTTGGCCAATGTGGGACAGTGGCTTCGTTGCAATCTAATGCAATGGCGGCCAAGGCTAAGGCTATTTCAGGCACGGTACAGTGTCTGTTGAGTTCTTAGAGTGATAGCATAACAGCGCAAACGCGAGAAGAAAGAAGAAGAAAATAAAGTAAAAGCAGAGTCGACGAACAGGAGGAGAAAAGAAGGGAAGAGAAAATGGTGAGCAAGTAAGTTGTACTCGTTTCAAGTTGAGCTTTGTTGATCTGCGTGTTGCATACATAGCAGCAGGAAGACAAGGAACTAGAGACACGAAAATGATATTAGCACATCAGCCACGCAGACAGTATCAAAAGACATTTCTCAACCAGCCCACAGTCTGGCCTCACAGATAGTCATCATTGAGGACAAGTAACTGGTTGATGCAATGAATGACTGGCAGTAACTCAGCTGTCCAAAAAAAAAGAAGCCTCACTCATGGGGCTGTGAAGACTGTGATGTATCTAGGGTTATATACCCTTAAGTATAGAGGGTGTGGAGGCTAAGCCAAGGCAGACTTGCGTCTGGGGTCACAGTCACATCAAGTTCTCTCCAAAAGGTACGTAAAATTTGTAGAAATTTTGACTCACGGCTGAGCTGAGCATGTAATGAAAGAAACCATTTCAAGACCAAGGCCGTCGGGCGTCAATAAAAAGAAAAAAAAAAAAAAAAAAAAAAAGAAACGAGAGACAACAGGGAAACTTGTGGCTTTTGTTGATTTCGCAGTGCATTGTTTCCCGCACTGTGAACATGCACCGTGGTTACACACTAGTCTAGAGCAACATCAACACGCCCTACAACGGACTTGATGGTGGTGATCTTGTGAACGGAAATTGAAATCTGCCCGTCATTGTTTATTCCTCTTGTGTGAGGTATCCGTTCGTTTTCATCACGCCTTTGTTCTCTCTCTGTCGTGTGTATCTACTCTCATACCCCAGTCCTGACTAACCTGTTAGCCATGTCGTACAAGCCCTTTCTCATATACAAACTCGGTCTGTGATTGGCCCGGGAACTTACCAAGTATCGTTGCCCTACAAAGCTCAAGCTGCTCAAGTTAATCTTAATCACTACGAACCTACCATCTCAACGCTAAGCTTTCTGGCTTTATCTCTTGTTTTTCCTAAGCCTCCTTTTTCCTCTTTCCTCGCTTGGCGCCATCGACGTCGCCAACTTAACCAGTCCCTCACGGCGCTGCAGGCATGCATGCATGTCGGCCTGCCGCTACATGTGACATGGAATCAGAGCATATCAATTTTTGATTCCTTTTCTGGTCCCTTGCTAGGGGGCTCCAGTAGCACATGTGTGCAAGCATAATTGGCATGTCTCTGTAATCGGGCAACGGCCACAGCTCTATCACTGACTAAAAGAGACAACAACAGCTCCATACTTCAGGGAAACCATGTAAGTGATGGCAAGCACTGTATAGCAGCGATAGTACTAGCAAGCGCTAGACGATACTACCTTGATAAGTTGCCCAGTGAAGGATCAGAGGTTAGCCGGGCAAAATGTTATAGAAAAAGAGAAAACATGCAAGTGCGGAACAAATGCGCACTATCTAGTCCTCTCCCCCTCAGGTCTTTTTAATATCTTGCTTCTCCCTCCTCACAGCGAGCCTCACCTCTTCCGTTCCAGATCCTGACCTTCCTTCCCCGTTGGCTTCCATACATCCGGTGACTTACAACTATCAAAATGACTATACCTCAGTCCTTTACGCCGGTTTACCCCCCACAGGATACCGTACAACCGCCAGCGCAAGGCCCTACCGGCCATCATTACTACCAGTCACCTCCTCAGCAAGCCCAGCAAACTATGGCTGCCCCTGATCCTGCCACAGCACCCGCTTATGCTGCAAAGCGCCCCGCTCTCATCATCCACACGCCTTTTTGGATTGTTGTCGTGCTCAATATCATCTTGGGTGTGACGTTTCCAATTCTAGGTCTGTCAGCAAGAATCATTCATGACCTGTACCTGGATTGCAACGGCCTCTCCCTTGCCATCGTAAGCATCTTCAAATATATTGTGTTCGGCGCATACACACAAGCCCGTCACAGAAAAGTTGCCGAGCGCAGCACGGCGCGATATTTCTAAGACGATGCCCAAGCTAACAAGATCTTACAGTCCATCATGACTTGGCTTGCCGTTGGCTACGTCGTCCTTACCGAGAAGATTCCCGCAATGCGTAGCTACTACCACATCTACCTCGTCATCACGGTCAATCTGTTCATGACGCTGATGTGGCTCGTGACTATGGCAGCGGTTGCCCACAAGCGCGCCCAGTTCAAGTACCCCGTGACTCTTGGCGACTGTTCCAGCGACGGAAGCTTCCTCAACAGCTCAACCTGTAGCATTCTAAAGCGTTGGTATGTCCAGGTGCTCACTAAGTCTGGCCTTGCTATGGAAGTCGCCATTGCCTGCCTTTCTGCTCTCCAGATGTAAGTTCAACGCCCACCCAGCCCCGCCGGGAATCTTGCGTGGTTGGCTAATCATGTTGCTTGAACTCTAGGATCCTGTACATCGTAGTCTCCATCTGGTTCCTCAAGGCTTACTTTGATAGCCGTAATACCATAGCCACTACCATGGTGACTGGCCCTTCGGCTGCCGAAGCCCAGCAATACGTGCCGACTCCCCCCCAACAGCCCGACAAACAAGACGTTGTGGCCGCCGCCACCCCCCACCAGTATACAATACGCCCGTTGTAGCACCTCTACCCGTGCCTTCGGTTCCCGTTGAGCCAGCTACGGGCCAGCAGCAACATGCCGCCGCTAACCCCGTGTCCCCTCCTGCACCCCCCATCTCTTCTGTCTCGCCTGTCAGCTCGTCGGCTGTAATATACTCGCCTACTCCACCACCGCCTATCTCAGAGTTGCCGTCGCATGCTCAACAGCAGATGAACCCGCCTATTGAGATGTATGCGGCACATACGCAGGGGCATGGCCACGGTCGTAACTAGTAAATAGAGCGTGACGACCCGGTCTTGGCTGGCCAGTCTAGGCATGCGGCTACGCCTGATTATCAAAGGAGACCTGGTTGTAACTTGTGGCTGATTAGAAAGATTGTCTCTAGTGTTCTTTTCGTCAATATAGCTTTTTGTGTAGAAGTTCGGATTTGAAGCCGTCAGTGCATCACCAGAGTACATACGTGTATGAGCAGGACAGGGACGGATAGAGCAAGGGATATGAGGGATTAGACTATATTTCTATAGTATGGTTTGTGATCAGAATATCCAGCCCGAAGTCACGATGTGCGGGTGCGGGGACTCTTACCTTAGCTTAGCATACAATGGTCGACAAATAGGTCTGCTCAAGCGTACATGAAAATGCTCATTGCTCATTAATTCTTATCATTAAGTATATCCTGAATCGTAACATGATGTTTGACTCCAGCTCCATCAAATATCTATAACACGCCCGCCTCGTCCCTCAACTCCCTTATATTATATTATATTCTTTACAGGTTGACTACGCTGATTTCTTTCAGCGGTTTACCGTCGGTGTCGGCAGTTTTGACAGTCTTCAGAGGATTCACAAGCTCAGTCGTAATGTGGGCGGCCAGCTTAGACTCCGAGTCAACCGTACTAGACCAAATGGCAGGCTCCATTTCAGGCACTCTTTCGCCCAGGGCTGGCTCCTCAATATTCTCAGACATAACCGAAACACCGCCATCGCGCGCCACCCTCCAAACGACCTCCATCCGGTCTAGTGAGCGGCTGCCCTTGGCCGAAGATCCGCGCACTCCATCCATAGCCTCCCAGGGAACTTCAAACACACCACTCTCGCCATCTCCTTCAAAAAAGGCGTTGAACCAAGCATATGCTAGTGATGTCATGGCATTGAAAGGGAGAGGCGATGGAGTGAAGCTTCGTCGCTCTAGAGAAACCTGGACGTCGTTGTTGTCAATCCGAATTGGCGTTTCTGGCCTGAAAACCACAGTTGGTCCATTTTGTTGGGCGTTGTCTTCAGCGGATGACGGGCTGTTGGCCTGGCTGGCTTGGCTGATTATAGAGTCGCCTGGCGATGATATAATGCTGGAACTCTCAGGCTTGGAAGTAAAGGAAGATGCAAGGGCCTGGAAAAAGCTGAAGTTACCAAAGGCCGCGCCAAACCATGTTCTACTAGTCTTTTGGTTGTATTCTTGCCAGGCTGTGCCACTGCTGCCGCCCGGGTGGCTTGTCCGAGGGATCACGTGGGATCTCGTGGACCCGTGGAGAGAATCAGGCTCGGGGCGGAAGCCGGCTTTGTCGTCCCTTTCAAGGTTATCAACGACTACTCGTTCATCCCTCTTGAAGCGATGAACAACCTTGATCTCTTTGCCTTCATTAGCGTAGGATTTGACTTCAAGTTTGACGCCGGGCCTCAAACCCCACGTCCGAATCTCAAGAATCTCAATAGCTCGGTCTGTGTACTTTTTGCCGCCCCGAGTCCATCTATCGACATAGTCAATCCATCGGAGCTGGCTAGGGATGGAAACCCCTTCGCCATAGCCGGCCTTCATTCTTCGAGATGTAAACCGGTCGAGGGCTTGCTGGACTTCCCAGCCACACTCGGATATAAGATAGCTACAGGCGACGCTGCCGCTGCGACCTTTTCCTGCTTTGCAATGAATAACAACCACGCGTCCATTAGCAGCTGGGCAATCGTCTGGAAGATCAGACTTTGGAGGACTAGTAGACTCCATGGCGCCTGTATCTGTAGTTTTTGTGCAATCCTCCTTGAGCCAGTTCCTCATACTAGCCATCATCAATGGAATTAGCCTAAAAGGCGGAGGTTGATGGTCGGGCCAAGGGTAATGATGGATACGGTTTTCAACGGCCTCATCTGGATAGCCAGTTCCTTCAGCACGAAACTCCCAGATAGCCCAATTGTCATGGTGTCGTGACTTGAGAAAGGCTAGTAGCTGGGGAAGAGGCGTCCGGTACGAGCTCTTGAACACGTCTTGGGCGGGGCCAGAACTGTGATGTTGCGTTAGAAGTGACACAACTTGCCCTCATGGCAGCATTCTTGAAGGAAGACCTACGTTACTAGAAGCTGGGGTGTCACATAGCAAAGATCTAAGCCAGACTCTTCGTGCATAACACGCGGGCCAGCTACGATTCTCCGTAGGAATGGGGCCATGCTCCGAGTGAGCTGTGAGTGGGTAAGGATAAATGTAGCAGTTTGTTCAAAGACAGCCCAGCCCCGACTAAAAATAGAAGCAGGACGAAGCGTTAAAGCTTTGGATGCAGCTATAGGCAGTACTCGGGTATGAGTGTGTGATTCAGAACAAGACTGAGATGGAATCTGAGAGTCGACGCGATGCTGCTGAATGTGGCTTCGGGTATGTCTGGTAGGCTGCGTAGTTGAGACCGCAGTTGATGAGGTTGACAAAGCTGAATGTGAGACAGGGCTTTGAACTGAGACAGGATGTGTGCTCATGTATCGAAGTTCAAAGTCACTCGCAGAAGCAAGAATAGAGGGAGCAATAAGATTCAGCCGTGTTAAATGTGAAAACACCCCAGGATGGGGCCGAGAATGAACGGCGTGGGGGGGAAGGAGAAGACGAGAAGGGCGTGAACGTCTTATCGTGTAAGCCGTAGTAGTCTTGTCCTGCCTGTCCCTTGGGTTCCCTTCTGCCTGTCACCGAATAACAGGGTCTTTGACAGTTTGATACAAGAGTATATCAAAGAGAGAATTGTGATATCTGCAAGGGAGGTGACAGGCGTGTCTGCGAGAGTATGCACAAATTCAATAGACTCTAGTTGAGCAAGCGGATGCGGCGAGTCGGTGGTAGTCCAAATAACCGCGGCCCTGACCTGAACGGAGCGACAAAAAAAAAAAAAAAAAAAAAGGAAACGTGCACGGCCGTTGTGTGAGGTTTCAATATGATGCCGTTCGATTTGAAGCGAAGCAATTCAAGCGTGCAAATCGAAAGACAAGAGGAATATTTAGTAGAGTGATCAATCGTGGAGAAATAAAAGAAGAGAAAGAATTTTAAAGAAATGAGCTGTCTGGGAACAACAAGTGGTAACTGGCAGGGAGCCCATCGGCGCAGGGGAGGCCTCTATGAGCAACTTCCAACCTGGGCATGATTCAAGTTGGATGTATGGATGGGTTGAGAAGGGACAAACCGCCACTAAAGGAAATTGCCTTGGATTGCGGCATTGCCATCGTATACTGACTGCCATTGAGGAGGGAAGGTGCTTATGCTTGCTAGTAAGTAGCAGCAACTGCCATAAAAGGTTGCAATATGATGTGATGTTCCCGAGGTACGTACTTTTTTTTGCACTATTGATCTGACTGACCGGCATGGACATGCGTATGTAGCTGCTGCATTTTCAGCTATGTGGAGAAGTACTTGGTACTAATCATCACGAAACGAAGGTGATAAAAGACGAGTTACCCGTAGACAGCGTGGCATATTTGCCGTAGCCCTGACGTAGAATCTGGTCTCGCCTAGCTTTGATCTATCACTGCGTATCCCATGCCATCCCGCCTGCATGGAGATTATTATCAGCCGCCGTCTTTGTAAGGGTGGCACGTAGGTACATAATCGTGCACATCCAGCTTATATATTGAGTGGCCAATCCAATGCTACACATGTATTTACATTAATATTATGTAGTAGCTTAACACACCCAGGTCTGTGGGATTGCACAAGCCATCATTAATCCACCCCCCAAAAAGAAAGCCCAAAAGCTTCCTATGATACAGGTACATATGTGTGTGTACATGTACGTGTACGTGTGCGTGTGTTTGCATCCCCCTACGTGTATGTATACATATACACATATACAAACGCATAAACTAGCTGTTGAGTGACGATTGCTTATCCAATGGGCCACCACTTTGTTTATACCACGTGGCCCTCTCGCCCCATTGGTTCGCAGGTTTGCTTGTCCAAGAAACAATGCGGGCTCCATCTAATACGGCATCATGGGGCTAACCAACTAGCAAGATATATATATAAGCCCAAGTAAACAGCGCATCTCCCCCATTTCCCTATAATCTTGTTCATCCTATTTCTTGTTTGATTTCCCAAAGACCGACAGCAGCCCAACCGGAACATGCATTGCTTCATTGTTTGATCATCGCTTTTGTGCGACAACACAGATCGGTAGCCCTAACCCTGCCTCCCCTCGCACTGCTGTATCTACTGCTTTAACAACGAAACGCCCGAGATTGTCTGTAACTATATAAAATACAGGTCCTATGGCATCCGGTCTATTGACAAGCTACTCTCTCAGAAGACAGCCAAGGCTGGGCTTGACTATTTTGTTCTCCTCTATCCCCCTCTCTCTCTTTCCCGGCCCTTCCCTGTCTTCTATCCTGTTGCCAAGTGCGTAGCATGCATGAGGCTTTGCTGCCCCTGCCACAGCTCTTATCTAGAATATCAACGCTCGAGGACTTGAACCAGAGACCATAGCTACCACATGTCCCGTAGGAATGTCGTCGCTTCCACCGCTGTGTTTCATGATGGCTCGTCCTTTGAAGCTAGATAGATGCTACATCATCATGCTCAAAATTGATATATATCAAAAAAAAAAGATCTTATTCCGCTCCTTCTCTAGCTCTACCTCTGCTACAACTATGATGATATGATCCCCTTCATGTAATTTTAGGTACGTACGCTTGCCCTGGCTTTAATTCAAGACATGTCTGGGTTAAGCCTGGACTTTAAAAGACATATAACATGCCTTGATTGATTTGGTTCTTCCGCCACCGATACAATCAACGGTTTACGACGACTTCTTGGGGGCAGGAGCACCGCCAATGTACTTGTTGATATCAGTAGCAGCATAGAACTGCTTGGTCACTGACTTGGCAGTCTCCCAGCCCTGGCGAACACCGGGAGGAGTGCCCTGGTAGGCCATCTTGGAGTCAATCTGAGTGCTCAGCGAAGTGAACAGAGTCTGAAGGTGCATGCTCTGGCTGTAACGGACGCGCACAAAAGCAGTGTACACAGTGATAAGCACCCACGACCACCGGCGGAAGAAGAGGGCATAGAAAGCCAGCTCAACCCATAGGGCAATTTCAAAGCGAGCAACCAGAGCCATAGAAGCGTCGTAGTGCGAGTTGACGAACGATCTCAGCATCGAGATGTAACGCTCCGCAGCGGGGTTGTGCTGGACTTTAGAGCCAGGAGTGCTATCCGACGAGGTGGTGATGGTGGGAGGGTAGATGGTAGGCAAAATGTTGGTGCGCAAGTAGGTGGCAACATGGAAGACCGAGTAGACAAAGTAGGGCAAAAGGGCCAAGGTGAAGTGGGGCATCAAGAACCACACGACCGACATAACTATAGAGATTACACGGTCAATATCTAACAAGAGACGGGACGTTCATTCTGCTGCATAGTACAACTTACTCATATACTGCACATTTTCGTCGCCAACAATAGTCATGATGCCGCTGGGGGCACGCGAACCAAGTTTCTGACGAGCCATAAAGCTCTTATACACAACGATGCCATAAGTCAGGATGGCTGATAGGAAACCAACACGGTAGGTGAATCGTGCGAAGCCGCCAGAGGTGTTGAACTTGATAAACTGGAACATGTACAGCAGAGTGCTGAAGATAAGCATAACGTGTCTGTATGAAGCTGGGTAGTTAGCATTGTGTTGCGGGGTCAATCACTAGAGTACGTAGGCGCAATGGCCCGCAAGGCCTTGGGTGCTTCGCTCCACTGACGGGTCACGACGCCTTGTTGAAGACATGTGGCCGACCTGGGGATACAAGCAAAGCGAGGACTGGCCCGCACGAAGCGTCTAGTATCAAGCGACTCTATCTGGCAACGAAGCTTTCTTTTTTAGACTACGACGGAGATTGGCTAAATCGTTTGGAGGAGAGGAAGCAGCGCTGCGTTGAACAGGACAAATCGCATGGATAGAGGCGCTTGTTTCGAGCCAGACAGATTGGAGGAAAACAAAGCAAGATTTCGACATACCCAGAGAACCAAGCAACTGTAGAAGAAGAAAGGAAGTGTTAGCAACGGCAGCTGATGCGTAGCTAGAATAGCGAAGTTTATTGGTTTTCAATGCGAACACATACATTGAAGGGTTTTGGCTAGCTCCTGAAAACGCTCAGCCAGAGGCTTTTGTGCCGACGCAGGAGGAGCCATGATACAAGTTTCTTATAGTGAAGGTAAGAAAAGCAGGGAGAGAGTTGATGATGATGAGGCAAAGATCGTTGTACGTAACGTAACGTAGCAAAGAAGGCCGATGAAAATAATACTATATGTGGGTGGAGGAAGTCGAACCAGAAAACAAGCTTTGCTGCCCAAAAAAAAAGAAGGCCAGAAGAAAGAGAGAGAGAGAGAGAAAAGGTTTTGACAGGGCCAAGTAAAAAAAAAAATTAAAAAATTAAAATGACGGATGTCGTTTCGTGGATGGAAAAGCAGACAAGTATCAGGTAGAGAAAATCAGAAGAGAAGAGGAAAAGAGATAAAAAAAATAGAAGCCTGAAATTTACTGCAAGTGATAACCAACATCCACACGGCAAACAAAAGGCAAACAGTGGGAGGGGAAAAATGGAAGGAAGCCCGCAACTGGCAATTGCAGCACTGCATCACTGCACGACCGACTGAGGAGCGAAGCCAGCAAAATTGCACATAACCAACACATTGCCTACAAACTGCCCACAAACATAACCTGCTAGCTATGCTGTAGGGAGCTCCCCCCTAAAATGAAAGCCCTTTACTAGCATCATCTCTTATGCTTTCTGTGCTGGTTTCCTTGGAATGCCCCGGAAGTGGTTGAGCTCTACTAGACGGACAGACGAGACGAGACATAAGCGATGGGTCTTGCCGACTTCAGCGTGGGGCTCGGTCAAAAGTATCTCGACGCTCGATTCCAGCGGGTCCATACGAGCCACAACCACTATACATAATACCACACCGGCTACGTGCTCTGTCGTTACAGGCTGTAAAGCCTTAAATACAGCTTGCTGTTTGCTTGCAGGTTCACTTTCTCCCTTCCCTTCTCCTCTCCCACGACAATTAGCAAAATCAAGCATCCATCCTTCCCTAGCTCTGATCTGGGCTAAGCCAAAGCGAATTAAGAATCTGTCGGCTGAATGGTTGTGTTTGGATAAATAGTGGGGCCAGCTCAGCTGTCATGGTCACCCGAATAGTCAAAGATAAGCTTCATGATAAGCTTTGGCGCTAGCCTTGGACACTAACTGCGTCTCGCCATCCAGACCGTGTACGATCACAGTTTACGCATAACTACCGCTACAGTGGGTTGAAGGGAGGGTTCTTGACATGGCCTTTCATCTAACGGGTAAAGATTATATTGTTGCATATAATTCCTCTCAAATGGTTTATCCGCATTCGTGCTGCGTTTCTAATGCATCTTGCGTCCCCTTCGGCCACGATCCTTAGGATACGGGTGCCAATATGGGTCCTGTCCTGGTGGCCCTGATGAAGGTCCGTGGCCATGCCCATGCCCATGTCTCTGTCGGTCCCGGTTCCGACGACCCCCGCCACCTCCTCCCCCAGGAGCTCGGTTACCGCCTCCGCCCCGCCGCCGCCCCACCGCCGCCGCCGCCCCCGCCACTTCCACCATCGTTAAACTCGGCAATAGGCTCCTCTACCTCTTCTTCGTACTCATCATACTCGTCGCGTGTGTACTTGTCGACCTCGGCCTCCTCAAGTTTGGAGTTTTCGGCAGAAAACAAAAAGCGTATCGTCCCCTCCCCTGCGTTTCCAGTACTATTGCGCGGCCCTGAAAACGGCGGTGACGTTGCCGCTAATAGAGCCGCAGTAGCCAGGTTTGTATCTTTGTCGCAGACGTTGCATCGTGACGCGTATCGATCTAGCTCGGGATTGGCGTCAACCTCCTCGTTGATTTGGATTTTGATGGCCAGAAACTGGTCCAGTCCAAACTCTGCCCCCAACAGTGTCATCTTGTGGTGTTGTGTGTACAGGTCGAGCATGTCAAGCATGGTCTCAACTACATCCGCCCGTCGTGTCCGGAACCTAGACAGGTTGGCTTCCTTGATATTAGTGATGTATTGGCCCGTAACAAGTGTAGTGAGTTCTAGAGTAGCAAGCACCATCACATATGTGCCTTGCTTAATCGGGACAAGCGTCTTATACATGTCCATGAGCATGTGGTATGCAGTAGCATAAAATTGGTGGCTAGGGTCGCCCAACCCAAGAGAATGGCACACTTTTGCCAAATGTTTCTGGGGGTGCCGCACGCGAAAATTGAAGCCCACCGTTTCCAGGATCGTTCGTTCGAGGGAGATGATATTCATCGATGGCCTTTCTAGGGACTGCTAGCATGTCAGCATGTTGATCTTCCAATTGTACCAAATTTTCCCAACACTCACCTTGTCGTCCGGTGTTATAGGGTGGTCGGGTGACTTCAAGTTGTGCGCAGCGCATAGAATATCTCGTGACTTCTTCATTGTATCCTCAACCTTACATGCAACGAACAACGCAGCCAAAGCCACATCATGATAGTTGTGTTCTGGGGAAGTGAGTCGGGATCGGTGAAAATAGCATGCTGCAGTGTCAAATGTTCGGACAGGCCTGTAGAGATAGAAGCTTATTGTTAGCAAGCTGAGTATCGCATCGATATATGTTTCCAGAACCTAAAGAGGCCATCCAATACTCACAATTGTAGCGCCAGCCTAACTTTTTCAATCACTTGTATGCCCTGTATCTTGAGTGTCTCCTCATTATGCGCCCGGTCTGCTGACTCTCGCGCCTGTTTTTGCACATGTTGCTGCAGCAAATACTGCGTCGGAACCACATTGCGATCTGGTATTGGTCCTTTGAACGACTCAACATCGCCTACTACTGTCTGTACGTCAGGCTCGGGAGTATGCGTGTGGGCATTTTGGCGCTGGGGTTGCGACTGCGACCTGCTGCCGTTCGAATTTGAATTGGGACCATGGGATTTGTTCTGTGAGCGTGGGTTGCTTAGACTAGATCGAGATGATGGCGCATGGTTACCACCCCCAAAGCTACGATTGTTTCGACCACCACTACCAGTTCCATTGTAGTTTACGGCATTGGAGCCTGTAGGGACGGGTTTGGTGCTGGCGCGGGGGCCATGTGGTGGCATTTCGAAGGTATCCAAGAAATAGCGGATAGAATGAAACTTTAAAGACTCGAGATTCCGATCTGTCGCAGTAGACTGTGCTTAATCAAATGGCATTTGTACCTAAAGTTTATATGAAAAGAAGGAAGATGGGAAATACAGCTCGTTCGAGATATCAATCCAATTGCAGCACGCGACAAAACCAGCTCCTAAAGCAAGATTGTTTTTCATGACGTTTTTTTTTTTTAAAAAAGTTAGGGTCATGGCTAGGGTTTGAGCTCTGCTCAGCGCTTTGTAGCACAGCCAGCTATACGCCACATTCCTGACGCGCCACAACTGACCTTACGCCACACCTTCAGATCAGCTGTTTATCCATCCCAATGACGTTTCGTGGAGATCTTCCACTTGTGATGCTGGAAACGAGCTTGAATTATTCTTTCCTCATTATAATAACCAAGGCATCTATTTATAGCGGCCGTTATATCTTTATTCTCATTATTTACTGTCTCTTTGCGTACGGGTGTCACTAGATATGCGCTCTCAGTTGATTCTCTCTAGCGCTATTTATGCGTTATGGACTTCCGGTGTAGTCTCGGCGACACGCGTCAGAGCTTTGGTAGACAAAAGCGATGATGATACCCCTCTCCCGGTTGTTATATGGCATGGTACAGCTTTCCCTTCCCATAAAAAACCCCAAGCAACTACTTTATTAACGTGGTAATCCCCTATTTCTATAGGTCTGGGCGACGCCTACAATGCCGAAGGTCTTCAAAGTGTTGGCAATCTCATCGATAGCGTCAATCCCGGCACCTTCGTGTACTTTGTTCAGCTTGGCGCTGACGGCAACGAAGACCGATCGGCTACTTTCCTCGGTAACGTCAGTGCACAGATAGAGCATGTATGCGAAGCGCTTGCCAGCCACCCCATCATCTCGACTGCGCCGGCTATTGATGCGCTCGGCTTCTCCCAGGGCGGGACATTCCTTCGTGGCTATATCGAGCGTTGCAACAGCCCCCCCATACGCAGTCTTGTAACCTTTGGATCGCCGCACAATGGCATCACCCGTTTCCGTGACTGTGGATACGCCGATCTAGTCTGCAAGGGAGCTATGGCTCTACTACGCTTCAATACATGGTCAAACTTTGTACAGTCGCGACTAGTACCAGCCCAGTATTTCCGCGACCCTAAGGACTATGATAGATACTTGGAATCGTCAAATTTCTTGGCCGATGTCAACAACGAGCGCATGGAAAAGAATCCCTTGTATAAGGAAAACCTAGCATCGCTAACTAACCTCGCCCTGTACATGTTCGACAACGATACAGTTCTAATCCCCAAGGAGACTTCCTGGTTCGAGGAGGTCAATGATGGTCAAGATGTTCCATTGCGCGCTCGCAAGATTTACACAGAAGACTGGATTGGACTTCGGGAGCTGGACAGAAAGGGCGGCCTGAAGTTCCGCTCTGTACCTGGTGACCATATGCAAATCCCCGAAAGTGAGATTGAGAAGGTTGCAAAGGACTTCTTTGGTCCCGCAGACCGCAAGTTTGTCACTGAGGATGACTACAGCGCTGGCGAGCTATAGCCCTGGGCCAGACTGAAAGAACAGAACGCCTTTGAGAGTTTATCATAGCGGTTTCCAGTATAGCAAAGTGTATCCAGTACAACATCATGTGTGTTTTCCCCCAAGGGCCATCTGTCTCTTGCAATTTAATCCGAGTCGAGGCTCCCTATTTTGATTCAGAGTTTCTGTTCACCTGTGCCGCTATATCACGTGTCATCAGCATTTGTTGTGTTATTTTGCAGGTAGTTGTGTGCTAATTGTCGCTAATTCTACATGAAGCCATTCTATAAGCTTCTTTAATCGTACAGGATGATTCTCCTCTCTTCGCGCCTGCCCCTCCCCACCCCCCGCTTCCTTTTCCCTTCCCCTTCCTCACGTTAGCCTCCAAGAAGCCTTTCCATTTCCGCAGCAGTGTCTATGCATTCGCCAATTACCATTTACTGGCCCGCTTTGAATGTCAACTTCCCTTCCCTAGCAATGATGCACTTGCCTTCCCTCTTATACAATTTCGCCGATGTCAATGTACGGGGCTGTCCACGGGCCTGAGCTCTTGTTGTACATGTCGCTGGGTACGCGGACATTCTCACCTGGGCTGTACAGATACCATGCCTTGAGGGCGTTCATGGCAGCCTTTTGCCGAGCCTCATCTTGGCTTGAACCAATACCCTCACCCAGCTTGTCGGTGCCGCTGTAGATACCAACAACAAAGACAGGCGTCCTGGACAAGCGACCGGTTTCACTTTCCATGCGCGCCACCGGCGGCTCAAAGCCCTCACGAGCGCACAGCTTCGTCAACTCCATGGTGGGCAGGCGGAACGCAAACATCTTCTCAATAGGCAGCGTGCGTGATAGTAGGTGGCTACGCACAAAGGTCTTGGCAGCCTCACGGCCGCGGTGGATGTAGATACCCCCCACTAAGGCCTGCACAAAGCCAGACATGGCCTCGGCACGAGCGCGCATCCATCTCTGGCGCTGTTCCCTGACAATCTCCGAGGGCAGCTTGCCCGCCTCAGAGGCCGCAGGGGTGCCTTCGGGACTTTTAGAAGACAAGGCATCACCAAAGGCGTCATCCAGGACTGTTCTGCTACTGACACTGCGACGCCAGTTGTACTTTTCCGCATAGGCAGCCTCCTTACGCACGTGGCCCCAGACACGTTGCTTGACACCCTTGGCTGGATCTGTCGAGAATTGCAGCAGGCCGGGATCGACTTCGCCACCGGGCTCCGAGGCACTCTCTACACCCCATTGGCGAGCGACCATTGAAAGGGCCTCGGAGCCTGAATAGCCACGAATGGCCTCATATAATACCAGCATAGGCAGACGTGGGTATTTGCAGACCATATACTCGGATAGATGGTAATTGATAACGGTACTGCCAAGATAAGCAAGGTTGACGTTGTTGAACTTTGGATTTTCGTCTGCTGAGGGATCGACCAGGGCGCGGGCCAGAGTATTGATGGGAAATTTCTCCGAAAGACCAAGACGAGCATGGAGAGCATGTAGCTTTGCCGATTTCAAGGCTGCGCTGGGCGGAGGGGACGGGTAAGGGCTGGTAGCGTCAGGCGAGACACCTGCAACATTAGCGCCAATGACAGGGCGGATATCTTCAAACGACGGCAGAGTAGCTTGAGGTGCGGTATTAGCCTCAGAGACAGAGACGGGGTCGGGAGCGTTCGTAGGAGCTGAAACAGGAACATGGAGAGGGGCAGAGTCGTCGGCAGCAGGGGGAGGAGTCGTTGATGACTGGAACCGGACATGCTTCGAAATAACCTCAGAGGTCATGCACCGAACAGCAGGGCTAGGAGCAAGCGAAGCCAATTGGCCAGCCAATTGGCGGACTCTTAACCGCTTCATCATGTTTGACGGCGAGAGATGCACAACAGGGACAAGAACGAGAGGCTGTCGACTTGTTAAGGGAAGATCTTATATAAAAAAATATATAAAAATCCCTTGTTTTTTTTTTCTTTTTTTTTAGTGCAAGCCGTTGTCTCTGTCGTAGCCTTGGGCACCAAAGAAGAGTATATTAAACTAATAGAAACAAGGAAATCAGGCAAGACTCCCTTTTCTTTCTTCGTATCTTCTTCCGTGCAGGTCGATCTTTGTCGTGATGTCTGCAAAATCGAGAGAAAAATTCACAGTACATCTCTAAAGCGTTCGCCTCTATTGGACCCAAAAAAGAGTTGAACCCCAGAGTTTAGACAGCCCCAGTTCAAGCCTTGCGCCATATAGGCCAATCAAGGCTGACAATTTAGTGAGAGAGCTGAGAACTATCTATTTAGCCGATTATTAGCCGTAGCTGCTATCAATTAGCTCTGGCATCCCGGCAACTATCACGAACCAAGTCCCCCCAAACTTGTCCAGAGTCAAATAACCTCTCAAGTACAACCCGTTTTTTCTCATATATCACATCTGTCACAATGGTAAGCATCTCTTAAGCGCCTGTTAAACACATCTGCTAACCAGGTCTCAGGGCGGTGGAGGAAAAGTTCCGTGAGTAACCCCCACCAAACTCGAAGCCCCAAGCCGCCTGCTTCCGCGACCCGTCTCAACTCGACCGCAGCTCACCCTAACAATTCTATTCGCAGCTACCCCAAGCATGTCTGGTCGCCTGCTGGTGGCTGGTACTGCCAACCGGCTAACTGGAGGGCCAACACTGCCATTATGGGGGCCATAATCTTTGGTACCGTGGCAATTGTCTGGAACGTGAGCGCTGAGCGTGAGATCCGTTTCAAGAAGCCTGAGCCCGATCGGTTCTACCCCAGCAGATAGTGAGTCGGTCTTGTAGCATTCCCTTGGTGGAGATTTGCGCTAACTGTTCTCTGTTCTTCCCCCTTATAGCTGGACCAGACAGTTGAAAGAATGGGATGCTGAGGATAAAGCGGCGGCGGCGGCGGCGGCGCCCAAGAAGGACTAAGGGGCAACCCTCTTTCTCCGCCCGCCCGCTGTCTGGGTCCATTGCGACTGCAGGCTATCCTTACCCAACCCCATTCATAGCAATCCAAGACGACAGCAACGCTAATGGCACCAGAACTGCCAAGCCACACACATGTACAGAATAAAACCCACAACTACAGACACTGCCGAGGATATGCCAAGTTCCGGTGTAATTTTTAAGAGCATTAGATACTGTGCCTATGTCTTGATCGCGTCCAAATGGTGCCAGCAAAAAAGAGAATGCAAGCCTAGGGCTACCGCGTAGTATATATAGTGTGCTCAAGATGAGACACCTTGTACCCAACTTAGAACTAGCACGTTGCCAACATAACGGCCAACTAATGGACGCAAATATCCGTCTCGAAGTTCTCACATAAGTGGCACATACATTGATCCGACGTCAATGCCAGATTGTCGGCCTGTCACATGCCTTCTATCAGGTATATCCCACAACGGTTAGTCTTCTCGGTCCCACTTGGCAGCCCGCTGACAGCTCTGCCACCTGCCAGATCACATCCAACCAACCCATCATCATCATCATCATCATCGGCCAATTATTTGCGCCCTTGTCTTGCACGTAAGTAGCTGTCCACAATCCAGTCTTCAGCCCCATTGACCAGTCATTTCTTGGTGTTTTAGAGAGCATTTTCTTTTTCGGCGTTTGTCGTCTTTCTACTGCTGTCTTTGATTTGTGGATCATATCCACCACGTGTCTCCTGCCCATGATGACTCCTCTCTTCGCCCAATCCCGTCGAGCTCTCCCAGAGCAGCTCCGTGCTGCCAGCCGTCGTTATATCTCGACCACCAGCCCTAGAACATCTAGTGGCTCTGGCTTCAAGCTGACTGCCTACACAGCTGGACTTGCCATTATTGGCTCGGCAGCCTATGTGTACGGTACCGATAGCCGTGCTTCGGTGCACCGCTACGTTGTCCCCCTATTGCTTCGCACCATCTTCCCTGATGCTGAGGACGCCCATCATGTTAGCACTGCCTTGCTCGAGTCTCTGTACAGTGCTGGTCTTCATCCCCGCGAACGGACACCCGAGAATCCCGCCCTAGCCACGAGTGTGTTTGGCAATCCGCTGTCTAACCCCATCGGCATCAGTGCCGGTCTAGACAAGCACGCTGACATACCTGATGTTCTATTTGATCTCGGGGCAGGAATCGTTGAGGTGGGTGGCTGCACGCCACTGGCACAGCCTGGCAATGACCGCCCGCGGCTATTCCGCGTCCCCGTGCTTGAAGGGCTAGTCAACCGCTACGGCCTGAACTCACACGGCGCTGATGCTATGGCGCGCAAGCTCCGTGAGCGGGTGCTACGCTATGCTACCAGCCACGGCGTGTCTGAAGAAGATGTCCTCAATGGGGTTGTCGCAGTTAATGGTGCCGATGCACCTGTGCCGCCTGGCAGCCTGCGTGCCGGCAAGCTGCTGTTGGTACAAGTCGCCAAGAACAAAGCAACAGACCAAACAGACGTGGAAGCGGTAGCTCGTGACTACGTGTACTGCGTGAAACGGCTAGCGCCGTATGCCGACGTGCTTGTCGTCAATGTCAGCAGCCCTAATACCCCGGGCCTACGTGACCTGCAAGCTGTTGAGCCACTGACACGCTTGCTCTCAGCAGTAGTCGAGGAGGCCAACAAGACGCAACGCCGCACCCGGCCACGCGTTATGGTCAAGGTATCTCCCGACGAGGACGAGGCAGCGCAAATGGACGGTATTGTGCAGGCAGTCACAGCCAGTGGCGTTGATGGCGTAATTGTTGGCAACACAACAAGTCGCCGTGCTGGTCTTGTTGCACAGAGTGTGCCCCTAACAGGCCGAGAACAGCGGGCTCTGCAGGAGACTGGCGGCTACTCGGGTCCAGAAATGTTCCCCCGTACATTAGATCTAGTCAGCCGGTACCGTAAGATGTTCGATGAGCAGATGGTCGGCAGCAACAAGGACAGAATGACTCTGTTTGCGACAGGAGGCATCACAAACGGCAAACAGGCGCTGGAGACTCTACAAGCTGGTGCAAGCGCAGCTATGGTCTACACAACAATGGTGTACAACGGGGCAGGCACTGTAACAAGAATCAAGGATGAGATGGCCAAGGAGATAGCGTAAGAAGCAGGTATTGCTGTACATAAAAACTGGATGTTGTAGAGAAGGATAGGCTGCTGGTGGCTTTAGAATTTCATATTATATATCGTCATCGGCCATAGGCTTGCTTACAACAGCGCAGTCTCCATTGTATATCAGTCTCGCGGGCTTTTCATTACGGTTACGTCCCTATGTAACAGAACAACTAACTGTCTTTATCAAGACTTTGTCTATACAAAGCAACGTGAATTCTAGCAAGCTAACGCTGATAACTCCATCAACCATCTCCCTCCTCGCTAAACTCCAAAAAATAACTAGATTGAATCATACTCTATAGCCATTGGCCAACTCAGATGCAAACACCAAGGCCGCCCTGTTCCGAACCAATGCTTGGGGTTTATGGGGGCTAGCTAAAATGATCGCCCTCCCCCAGCTGGTTCACTATGCCCTTTCTGAGCTGACGCCTCAGCTTCTCGCTCTTCATTGCCTTGGCCTTGTCCTCTCTTACCTTCTTCTTGCGCTCATAGACCGCACGAATACATGCACGCAGCTGCTGTTTTCCCTCAGAATAGTTTGCCTGGGCCAGTGCTGCCACACTGTCAACCTGCTCTGGTGTGTACACAAAGTTCCATGTACTGAGATAGTCTGACATGCGCGGGTCGACTCCAGGTACTTTCTCGTTAGCTAGCAGCGGCAGGTATATTACGGCTATGCCGGCCGTGTTCCAGGATACACCGCTCTCGGTAAAGTCGGCTATGGCTTTGGGGGGCGGAACGTCGCCATTACTTCCTGTGTTAGTCTCGGATGTCTGCCCAACCCACACAGTGCAATATCCAAGTCCATCTTCCTTTACAATATCACTGGCTTTCATGTTGCTTCTATGAGTCATGTCTTGCTCTTGAGCCATGTCTATCGCACTCCTAGCCTCGGCCGGCGATCTGTCTGCAGCCTTCTCAATCTGCTCGCCAGCCTTCTCGGGCGCTACCCCCTTGGGCCAGCCAATGCCGGCTGGCCAGCCGCGTATTTTGCGCTGGCGAGCATAGCCGTCGGTGACAGCCAGCCAATTGTCGTTTTTGATGTCAGCTGAGTTGTCAAAGGCGATGATGACTTCGACATCGCGGCCCGGCCGTAGCAACGGATATATAGGGAGGTTGTTGGACATCCCGGCATCCATTAGCTGTATGTACTCGCTATTCAATATACTCTCTGGCGTTTTCTTGGACAGTTGGCCGTGCATGCCGTAGGCAAAGTTTGGCAGAGTTGCTGGCTCAATCGGATGGACCTTGCTCAAATCATCACTACGCCCTGTGACAATTTGGTCAAGGGCAGCAAAGCCGCTGATGCTACGCATGATTGGCTGGATTTCGCGGTAATAGTGGTTGAGCGTAGCGCAAAAGGCTGACCCAAAGACGCCCATGAGCAACGGCATGCGGATTTCCGGCAGGTGAAACCCGTCCTCTTGGGGCACGTCAAGGCCCTTGTTGAAACGACGGCCAAGAGCCCAAGTAGGGATGCCGGCTGAAAACTCTTCGCAGAAGAACTCGTATGGTGTTATTTCAAACCATTGGAACCAAGCCTCCTTCTTAGCAACAGCTTTTTCATGCTCGGTCGACGGCCGGTTAGCGTTATCGTCGTCTAATTTGGGGATCTCATGGCGGACGGCAGTATAGATGGGCATTGGCGCCTGGCCGTAACGAATGTACTTTTGCTGGTTGGACATTTTAAAGTTTTCCTGGTCGATTCCAAGATGGCTCTTTGGTACAAGAAGCCGAGAAGACAATAGAATACCGTATATGTCAACAAGGCCAAGCTGGGCCTTATGGTCCCCCTTCAGCTTCTCAACGAGCCCTTCTAAAAGATACTTGTTGGTAGGGGCTGAGCTGATGGTATCCAAGGCTACAGGCGGATATGCGATGTGCACACCAAGCCGGGCCTTGAGGTGGTCGAGGACCTTGCTGGCTTTGCCGCTGGACAGCGATGAATTGAAGATAACCTGTAGCCAGCACGAGCCACTGACGCCGGCTGTGTACATGACACAGTCCAGAAGACCGTCTTTCTCAGCAGCCAGCAAAGATCCAGCCCCAGCCACTAGAGCGCGGAGACCGCCGCCAGATCCACACATGGCGATTGTGGGAACATCATCGGGGTTAACGTCTGTTTCCTCGAGGTCCAGATAGCGGGCCAAAGCCACAGCGGCCATTTTACGTCTTCGCGAGACAAACTCCCTTTCCTCTTCACACAGCTCATTAGAGACGCGCACCTTTGCAGCATAGCGGATTTCGGGGTTGATGATTGCGTCATGGGCATCAGTCCATATTTCATCGGCAAGCGATCCTGGGGCCATTGAAAGCTCCCTCTGCAACTTCCGGAAGTAGGCCGGCACCAGCCGCGACCACTCGGGGAGAATCAAGTCGACGATTTTGTCTGTCAAAAGCGTCCACTCAATATCCATAGAGTCAGAAAAGGTCTCGAAGTTGCTGGCAAAGTTGGCCCAAGCTGTATCCAGCGGCAAGGACGGAAGCGGAAGCCCCGGCCCTTCCGAAGCTGGCTCAGTGGGAACCGAGGAGCCAGCCGAAGGCTTCAGCTGGTCGAACTCATCTGTAGGATATAGCATCCAAATAAACAAAAGCGCCGATGTGACCACAGCAGTGGTTGACGTAGGTGTTGAGCGGTGGGTCCGGGAAGATTGTGGTGATCCTAGAGCCTTCGATGACGTAAACAGCTCCCGGTAGAAGGAGCCCGGCAATGTCTTCTGGCTGCGTCTCCTGCCCGGAGCACTTCCAGCGCCCACTCTGCCACTATATAGCCTAAGGCTGACAGACGCATATGGGTGTGCAACTAGTGGCTGTAGTCGACGAGTACGTGGTGCTCGGCGGACTAAAGGCGAGACTCGTGGCATGTTAGAGAGGGTGGAGCCGAAGCCATTAATTAAACAGAATAAATAAACAAATAACAGGTTAAAATAGCATAAAACTAGGAATATCTTGACTAAAAAAAGCTACCATCGCAAGATGAATGGATTTTTGAGGACAATAAAGATTCATATTTCTGGTCAATTAGAAGGTAAAATGACAACTTGGCCTCGTCCCAATGACCGCATCAGGCAACATGGTGTTGAATGGACATGGTAAGTACTAGGGAACGACTGTCTATCTGGCTGTGCTAGGGAGGTACTTGGATAGCAGCCGTTTTGTAGTGGAAGACTAAGTACCCACTATCATTAGTGGATCTAAATACTAAGCCACCAACAAACAATCGGTGCCGTAATGAGACGGTCTCGTACCAAGCTCAGTTAACCTTAATAATAAAGTGCCACGGGCTTGCACCTAACGTCTCACTCACGATAACAAAGTGGTCCGCGAAGCTTGTCGCTTTGTTCGCCCATTTTCGGCAGTGCTTTTTTTTTTTTCCCTGTTCCGACCAAACAAGACTTGGTGTGTGTGCTAGGGTTGGATAATGGGCGGAACCCTAGCCATCACGCGTAGCACTGGAGCACGTGCGCGTTGTATTGTGGGGGGGGGGGTGGGGAGGGGCCTGTAAACCAACCCTAGACAAGGGTTTGGTGAAGAGGTCATGGTTGGGGTTGCCTGGCCTACCAGTTTTATTGATGAAGGGGGATGGGATACAAACAAAAGGAGTCGTCGTACTATAGCTCTATGCTGGTGCATAGCATAACATTTTTTTAGCTTCTTCAACTGGCCACCTGTACAGAACAGCCATTTATTTCGTGACTGCGTGTAGGCATACGGATGGTTGGATGGTTGGTTGCGTACATGCACGCACAGCAGCCCGTCCACGGCTGCCACTATCCGGCCTTGCACACACTCTCTCGGCCTCTCTTCGCTCTCGCGACGACAAAAAACCTAAAGCACTTCGTTCACATTCTCATCTCCCCCTCCTTGAGATCGGCGTGGTTCTTCTCTCTTCACTTCTGATTGCCCCCCCCCCCCCTAAAAATGATCTTGGAAACCCCGGCCGACATTGAATTCAGGGACTAGAAACCTTGACAAAGCCTTTCAGTGTACGAACATCCCCTGACTATAATGAAGCGGATTTGACGCTATGTCCACTCTCGGACTAGCACCAGGTAGATATACCCCTTTTTGTCTCTTTTCTTGTGTGCTTTTTGTGTTTTCTGCTTGCTTTCTGCTTGCTTTCTGAGAGAGGATGAAAAGGGAGAAAAGAATAAAACTCTTGAAGGGTTGGTTCATTTTAGAGAGCCATAGAGGGCTTCCTTCCTCACCGGGGCTGGAAGCTCTGAACATGCCAAAAGCCTGGACCAATACGCTAAAAGTGCTAATTTCTTCATGGCTGCAAAAAAAGCGCTACCATCCATGGGAACAAGATAGGGGAGAAAAACAGTCTGAGTTAAAACAAATTGAACCTGCTCAGGCCTTGTACTCACTATTTATTAGGGCTAGAGTGGTGGTGGCGCTCTAAGCCATACCATACCATATCATACCATACAATACACCAAAGCACCTGCCGTTAATGGATGCAGTCGTCAGCGCCGTCTTGTCTCGCCTTGTCCCCCTTCTCCTTCCCTCATCTTCTTGCCTTACTTACCTCCCCCAGCTCGTAATTGCCCAGGTAGTGAAGCTTGGATTAGTGGTTGCTCCTTCCATCCTTGATGTGGTTGCCCTGTTAAACTTCAAAGATGGGCTGGGCGGGCTGGTTGGTTATTTGGCAATGGGGAGTGTCAAATAGATGGAAACACTGTACCCATGCATGAACATACACACGTACGTGACTGCAGCATGTAGAAGACGGGGGCATAGATGAGATATGGGGAGGGGCTCGTGTACAGCACTGGCTGGGGGCTTTAGTACGACTCTGACTTTGTGGCTCACTTGCTTCTTGAGGTCATCTACACCTCCCAAGAGTTGTTGTTGCCCTAGTTCCTCCCTGGCCCGTCTTCTTATTTTATCTGGTTTCCACTTGTTTCCACCTATCCGCCTAATCCACTGTGTACATTGTACTTCTACTTAGCCCATTTACGTTTCACTTCTTTTCCTACAATTGGTATCACCAGGCCTTATTTTCCTTTCCTTCCCTTTTCATCCCCCTTCTTTTTCCTCTCCTGCTGCGCTTCTTCTTTGTCCCTTTCCTGTCCCTTCTCTTTCGGTTTGTTGGTTGTTCTCTGAGCCCTTAGCCAAACCAAGTTAATTTTTTTTTTTTATAATTTTTTTTCCTTCTTCCTCTCAAGTTCTTCTGCTCCGCTCGTTTGTGCCTCTTTGCTTTTTCTTCTTTTCGGATTGCTGTCCTTCGATCGCGACCAATCACAAGCCGTCTCCCAGTTCGAGCCACGCAACTTCTCTTTGGTGAGTAGCCCCCGAATTCTCCCATCTCCACACGAGCTACAAACGCTGTTCATGTCCTTCTTGTTGGGGAAACTACGGCACGATCTTTCCTTAGCCGATTCCGTCTTGTACTGTTGCCTCTTCAACTGGTGTGGCTGAACCTTTGATCAAAGGCCTCCCTAAATTTCTGTCCAAGAGCCTTTCGCGATAGACGCGTGCAAGTGCAGGAGCGAGGAGGCAAATGTGCGTGGAGTCGTAGAAGCTGCTGCACTTGCTGCATCGCCCCCCCTTTTTTTTATATTTTAATGCGGCATGTCCTTAAAGTTTCTGCTCCGTGTCGAAACACGCCACGCCACTTGGTGCAAAGTCCCATTACACCTTTTTCTTTTCTATTTTCTAACCATTTCAGTTCTCACACAGATCAACACGCTCTTTAATATTCAACTACTTTTTCTTTCAAAATGGGTAAGTCGTCATCGTGAATGTCAAAAACGCCGCATGCACACAAATGTGGCGGTCTTGTGGGGTCTGAGCCGTGGGGAAAGTTGTTGCCCCTTTTGCGATTTGCTGCTACACAAGACGACAACGTCGCAAGAAAAGAAAGAGAGTCATCGGCATCAGCATCAGCATCAGCATCAAGACCAGCAGTAGCAACAAAGAGCAACTGTAGCCAATTGGCAAAGGCAATTACCTCGCCCAAACATTGCAGCCAGCCAGCCAACCAACCAACCAACCAACCAACCAACCACCCAATCCACTCAGACACACCACGCTATTAGCCACCAGAATGGCAGGCACGCGTAAAAACACAAGTAACGGCAAGAACACAAGCATCCATCTCCACCTGCCGTTTCCTGTCGCACTGTGATTGCTTCTGTTTTGTCTTAAGCTCATACTGTCTGTGTATTGTTGTGGCTGGCCTTTGCTGCGCTGGCATTTACTGCCTCTCGCTCACCTTCTATTTCAAACTTTCTTTCTCTTTCTTTCTTTTACGGCCCGTCGATCTTTGCATGACCACGCCCGTGTCTTTGCCCTTGCACCACTTCTTCCAATCGTTGATGCTCGACAATTCTGAACCTGCAACTGCTCATTGTGCTATCGATCCGGAACCCCTACGCTAGCCTGACTAGAGTCCCAATATCATGGTTGTCACGTTGCCAATCAATACCCCATTGCCTGTGGTGTCCCACGAAGATCTCCAATCCCAAAAGAGTGCGCGGTCTCTGAATGCCCACGGAAGTTCTTTGGTCTCCGGATTGTCTGAAGGTTCTGCTTGTGAGCCTGCCGCTCTCTTGGACGATGATGGAAAGCTTGTCCAGGACGTTGACCATCTAGACCTCGTCTCGGATATCTATGAAGCATCAACGCATCACCCCGCAAGGGAAATAGACGGCGAGTCTAGGTCTCAGAAGGCCCTCTCTAGTCGTGTCCCCAGCGAAGGCTCCGCACAGGCGGAGTTGGACGCCGCAAAATGGTCACCAGTACCCAAACATCAACGTGTTTCGAGTGGTGTGTACTTCGAGATTTCTGCCTGGTCAGGGCGCATACCTCATTTTCACACGATACAACATAACATATGCTGCTTGCTGCTTGCCACTTCTACTTTGCTGCTTCCACGTTTGATGGATGCCTAAAATGCCATTGATATCTTTGTGTAAAGGTCTGGTTGCTAACTTCTTGATGCCATAGCTTCTACTGCTCCCTCTGCCTCGCCTTCGCCGGCACCCGTGGCCCCTGTTGATCCCCAGAATGTCGTTCGCCGTAAGCTGACGGGCTATGTTGGTTTTGCCAACCTGCCCAATCAGTGGCACCGGAAAAGTGTGCGCAAAGGCTTCAACTTCAATGTCATGGTTGTTGGTAAGTTCATGCATGCCTCTAATACTCTCTGCCTTTCCCCTCTAACTCGCTTTCTGCAGGTGAATCTGGCTTGGGCAAGTCAACCCTGGTCAACACTCTATTCAACACTTCTCTCTACCCTCCCAAGGAGGCCAAGAGCCCTAGCATGGACATTATCCCCAAGACTGTTACTATCCAGTCTATTAGCGCAGACATTGAGGAGGCTGGTGTGCGTCTGCGTCTCACTGTCGTTGACACCCCCGGCTTCGGAGACTTCGTTAACAACGATGAGTCGTGGCGCCCTATTGTTGAGAACATTGAGCAGCGCTTTGATGCCTACTTGGACGCCGAGAACAAGGTTAACCGCATGAACATCGTTGACAACCGCATCCACGCCTGCGTTTTCTTTATCCATCCCACCGGCCACTCTCTGAAGCCCCTTGATATTGAGGTCATGCGCCGCCTTCACACCAAGGTCAACCTGATTCCCGTCATTGCCAAGGCTGACACACTGACTGATGAGGAAATTCTGGCCTTCAAGTCTCGTGTAAGTTTGATCTTTGCTTGTCCAAAAAAAAAAAAAAAGTAATTTATTTGTTCCTGGTTTGCTGACCGACCGACCCCCTCTCTAGATTCTGGCCGACATTAAGTACCACGGTATCCAGATCTTCGAAGGCCCTCGCTACGAGCTCGATGACGAGGAGACCATTGCTGAAAACAATGAGATCATGTCCAAGGTGCCGTTTGCTGTTGTTGGTGCTACTAACGAAATCACCGTTGCCGATGGCCGCAAGGTCCGTGGTCGCCGTTACCCCTGGGGTATCATCGAGGTCGACAACGAGGAGCACTGCGACTTTGTCAAGCTACGCCAGATGCTGATTCGCACCCACATGGAAGAGCTCAAGGAGCATACCAACAACCTCCTGTACGAGAACTACCGTACCGACAAGCTGCTTGCTATGGGTGTTTCTCAGGACCCCAGCGTGTTTAAGGAGGTCAACCCTGCCGTCAAGCAGGAGGAGGAGCGTGCCCTGCATGAGCAGAAGCTTGCCAAGATGGAGGCCGAAATGAAGATGGTTTTCCAGCAGAAGGTTTCAGAAAAGGAAAGCAAGCTGAAGCAGTCAGAAGAAGAGCTGTATGCTCGTCATCGCGAGATGAAGGAACAGCTGGAACGCCAGCGCGTGGAGCTGGAAGAGAAGAAGTCGCGCCTCGAAAGCGGCCGGCCACTAGAGAAAGAAGGCAAGCGGAAGGGTTTCTCTCTTCGTTAACCCATGCGTCTATTCTTCCTCATTGCTCATCCTTACTCTCCCCAATCCCTCTGGCAGCTCTCTTCACCACGACCAACCAAATGTCTTGCAGTACCGTCATGTCTGATACAATACCAGCCCGCCGCGTTCCTTTGTCTTTTTTTTTTGGTTTTCGTTTTTTTTTTGTTCCTTTGTTTTTCCTCTACTCGACATTCTTTGCTGCAGCTTGATTCCAGTGCTGTTTTCCTTGGTTCATGTTTATCCTGGTTGCTGAGTCCGGTTCCTCGATTCTTTTTTTTTTCTTTTTAATTATTGATTCCCTTTTTTCATACTACATTTTTTTTCCCTTTTTTCTTTTTCGTTCTTGATATAATTTGTGCTTCTCATTAAAAGCTTCGTCGGCTCTACGTACTATTGAAAAAATGAGAAGTAGCATCGGGAATGAGATCAATGTACGGAAAAGTGTATGCCGTGCCCACACTATGTGGTGAAGGCTGGGCTTCTCTTAGACTCTAGTATGCTTTTTCGAGATCATTATAATGCATATTTCCCATTGGTCTGGTTGCGTTGCAGTCATTAAACTTCAGTGCAGTTGAGGCGTGATGATGACGACGTATCGGAAGAAACCCCATTGCGTGTATGGTCTGAGCATTGGGCGCTTGGAGATGAAACTTCACATTGCATTGTATTATTAAAGAGAAGCAGGAGCAACAGATGTCAAACCCAAAACCATTGTTTTAATTTTACATATTTTGTGTGTCGATTCTTGGATCTTTCAATCTTCGCCTTCTAGCCCCTTCCATCTTGCCCTCAATGCTTCACACATACTACTATGATACACGATAGAGACTGGATAGCTTCGGATATAAATCAAGTTCCCGATGCCATCAGACGCCATCCTTTCCTTCATCCACTACTGCCTGCCTGCATGCAAACACAGTTATCCATCCCCACACTCACTTTACATACACCCTTTAGCTTCTGCGTAGGTACCAGTTGAAAGCCAGCTGGCTGAACTCGTAGGGGAACGGCGTTGGGACTTCGGACAGACCACGGCGTGCCACAGGGTGACGCAGGTAAATGGCGGCGCAGATGTTCTGGTTGACCTCGAGGTAGCGGGGGATAAAGGCAAAGGGTGCTAGGTACTTGCGGGGCTTCCAGGGTGTGGCATACGGTTTGCTGGGGTCGACGGGGTTCTTCTCGGCATCGCGCATTAGCCGAGCTAGTGTCTGCTGTTCCTCGAAAGACAGCTCATTGTCACGGGCCAGTTGCTCCGAGCGCTTTTTCATTTCGGGGCTGAGAAGCTCGAACGGGCTGTGATTGGGCTTGAAGTAGCCGGTTGGGCGTTTGTCATTAGCCGCATCAGAGTCTGTAGCAGAGGGCTTCTCGACCTTGACGACCTCCATGTCGCGAATCTTGAAGCGGCCAATCAGTGCCGAGAGCTTTTGCACCATGAGATCTTCCTCGGCAGCCTCAGTGGTGCGGCTGATGGCACGACGGGCCTGCTTCATGAACTCACGCAGCTCCTGCTTGTCCTTGCCGCTTAGATCTGTCTCTCTGCTCTGCAGCGCCTTGGCCGAGGCAAGCAGACGGCGTAGGATGAACCACTCTTTTTTGTCGGAAATGGTTTTCTTCTGGGAGGCCATGGCATCGGCAATAGACGTGGGATTGGGGCTTTCAGCTTCGTCAGAAGCTTCCTTTTCAGTGGCCTCTTCGGCGCTTTCCTCTTCGAGTTGGTCTTCTTTGCTCTCGCTTGACTCTTTACGTTTGGATTGAGATTTGGCATAGAGCTCGGCTTGCATCTTGCTCTTAGGTTGACCGGTGGCGTACATGACCTTGTCGGGATCAACCTGGAACATGTCGCCGGGGTTGAGAAGGTAGGCGCCGTAACGCATCTAGGGGGAAGTATTAGCAGAGAGCTCTCAAGACTTTGGAATCGAGGAAAGGAACACACTTTCTTGCCATTCACTGTTACACCGCCGTGAATGCAGAACTGGCGGGCCTGGCGAGGACTGCTGGCAAACATGGCTCGGAACATGGCAATGTCCAATCTCCGCTCCATGGGGGCGAAAGTCATGTGCATGTACGGCGTCATTTTACTGATGGGCTTGGCCAATAAAGCGCCTGGGCGATCGCGGGTCTGGCGGTTGCGCACAAACGGGCTGGGCCAGTTGAGCTTTCCCTGGTTGGCCAAGGTCTGTTCTTGCTCTTCCTTTGCTAGGCGGATCTGCTCTATTTTAGAGAAGTTGGAGGCTGTGACGGTGGGCCGGGCTCTGGGGTCATTGGGATCCGTCTCGAGGCCGGAACCACGGCCAGCTGCTTGTTCGGAGCCGTCGTGAGCAGCCAGATACTCGGGGGGCATTTCAATGGCACCCATGAGTCGGCGGCTGAATAGACGAGTCCAGCGCTTTTCACCGATATGTTCACCATGGTAGGAACGTAGGGCTTGCTTTGCTTGCCATTTTTGCTGGAAGAAGGTTCTGTTGGCACGAGGAATGGTAGCCGAGTATTTGGAGAGGTTGTAAAGGTTGAACTTGTTCCATGATTGGCGAAGTTTCTAGAGACAACATAGTGGTTATGGTTAGACCTGGGGGTTGCACTGGAGACGGATATGGATGTACATGGCTAGAACGACGACTTTACCAGCCGTGGCTAGAGGGAGTTTGTAGCCATGCATTGGTATACAAAGGGCCGTACCGGGTTCGAAATCAGGTAGCGCTTGACGGCCGCTCTCATCTTGGCGAACTGGCCCGCAAACCGGCGGCGATATATATATCTTTACTGTAGCGGGAGATCAATTGGCGGGGGGGGGGGGGGGGAGAAGCGGCTGATTTTGCTACAGTTCATTCAAGACGCCGGTTGAGGAAGAAAAGAAAATAGACCAGCTCACGTATTCGTGAAAGCGGAGCAAAGCGTATGCAGCCAGCCTTGTCGTCTTGTCGTCGGGGATCGATCACTAGATTTAGGGTCTCTCAGCATCACACCAAAATCTTTTCTCACCAATGAAGCTCGGCTCCAATTGGCCAAGTTCTCTCTCCCATCAAGAGTAGCTTTATTATGGACAGCTGCTGACAGCTGGAGATAGCCTTATGGTGGGGCTCTCCCATGTAAAGGCGGTGAGGGCGCAACTGAAACTAAAAATTTTGGCGGGATTTTTTTTTCTTTGCAAGCGGCAGAATTATCTGTTTGTCGCGCTACAGAAGTTCTCAGCTTTCCAACTTGTAGAAGGCTTACAGAATCCACGATCCAACCTTTTCACCTTCATTCAACCCACTCACCACAAATATTTTGTTTCTTTTTTTTGTTTATTCTGCATCTTTCTCTATTGTCCTTGAAGATTCCGTCTAAAACTTCCTTTTTTTTTAAATTCGTCAACCCTATTTTATTTACTAGTGAGTGGCCACTTGTGTGCACTAGTCCGCTGACTCTTGCCCCGCCCGCCACCGGCTCTGTCGCAAAGTAGAAATATACAGTCGGGGAAGAGAAAACTTCATTGTATCATCTTCCTGCGTGTAGTAGCATTGTCAACTTTCTGGCTACGTACTAACATTTGTCTATCTAGAGTCAAAATCTTTCATAATGGCCGACGCGGAGAACACTACTGTTCCCCCTGCCGCTGAGGTCGTGGAGCAGCCCACCGAGGCCACTCCTACTGAAGCTGTTGAGGCTGTTACCACCGAGGCTGCTGAGGCTACCACCACTGAGGCTGCTGAGGCTGTCACCACTGAGGCTGCTGAGGCTGTCACCACCGAGGCTGCTGAGGCTACCGGGGCCGTCGAGGCTTCCACCGAGACCCCTTCAGAGGCTCCAGTTGAAAAGCCCGATGTGCTGAAGACCACGGCTTCTGTCAACGAGGACTACAGCAAGAACAACAAGTTCGATCCCAGTGTTCTGCCCGAGACTGACAACGCTGATGAGATCCGCCGCCAGGTTTGTCCCCGTTTCTTCCTCGCCCCTGAAAAGCCACATTTTCATTTGTCTGTATTTCTAACACGGGCCTTCTCCCCCAGGTCGAGTACTACTTTGGTGACTTCAACCTTCCCCGCGACAAATTCCTATGGGACACCACGGCCGGCCCCGAAAACAAGCCGGTTCCTTTGAAGACTCTACACACCTTCAAGCGTATGCGCCGCTTCCAGCCCTACTCTGCTGTTGTCGCCGCCATCAAGGAGAGCACGCTCCTTGACATTGAGGGTGAAGAGGGTGAAGAGGTCATCCGCCGCAAGACCCCATACAAGCCCTCGCCCGAGCGCCGCCAGAAGTCTGAGGCTGCCACCATCTATGCCAAAGGATTCGGTGACGAAAACCCCAACTCCCAGTTTGAAATTGAGGCCTTTTTTGCCGAGCACGCCCCCGTCAACGGCGTTACTCTGCGCCGTACTCCCGAGAAGCTATTCAAGGGCTCTGTTTTCGTTGAGATGGCGTCGGAGGAGGCTGCTAAGGCCTTTTTGGAGAAGAAGCCCCAGTGGAAGGGCCATGACCTGAAGCTGATGACAAAGAAGGCCTATGTCGAGGAGAAGAACGAGCTGATCCGCTCGGGCCAGATGAAGCCGGGCAACTCGGCCAAGCCTTTCTTTGAAGGTCGTGGTGGTGACAAGGCTTCGCGTGGCAACTTCCGTGGTGGTCGCGGTGGCGGCAACAAGGACTTCAAGGGTGATTCTAATGACTGGAAGAACCGCCGCAATCACGACCGCAAGAACGGCTTCCGCGGCGGAAGAGGTGGCCGTGGCGGTCGTGGTGGCCGTGGCGGCCGTGATAACCGCAGTCGTGATAGCAAGCCTGAGGCTCGTGACAACGGCAAGGGTAACAACACTAATGAGTAAGTGGATCTTCTTTCCTGAGGCTGTCATGCACAGTGACATAGGGCTTGTGAGAACGGCTGTATTAATTCTTTTATAGTGTCAAGCCACCTAGCATCCAGACGACGAACGACAAGGGAGAGCCTGTCAACAACAAGCGTCCCCGTGACGACGATTGTGCCGAGGCTCCTCCTGCCAAGAAGGTCGAGGTTGCTGTTTAAAAGTCCACAGGCCGATATTTTCAAACACAGCGTTTGCATATCATAAACCGCCCGATGGACTGATCTGGCTACTGCGAGGATCTGAAGCTCATTTGTTATTTTCCTTTTATTTTATTTTTTTTTTCCACGGCTGGATTTGGAGTGGCCTTGAAGCTGCTATTACTGAAAACCTCATATTCACTCACTCACGGGATAGGCGTTTTGTTGGCATGGGTTACTTGATCATTTTTTGCCTTGCTTAATGTTTTTTTTTTTCATTTTTTTTTTTTTTTTTCATACATCCATCATTTTATATCACAATTATTTGGCAAAAGCCACGGGGAATATCTAGATGCTCGGGACAATGAGTTTGAGAGTGCCATGCATTTTGTACCACATTTTGCTAATGCAGGTAGGTGGCTGGATGGGTCAGGGGAATCTGTGGGAGCTTGACTAAATACGGTAGTTTCCTGGGCCTTTTCTTCAAGTCGGGAGGACGTGCGTTGAGTCGACTCTGTTTGTTCGTCTTGTGCCAAGCCAAGCCAAGCCAAACAAGGCAAGTGCCGTGCAATGAATGAATGAATGAATGAATGAATGAGTGAATGAGTCTTGTGTGTCAAAGCCAAAACAGCAAGCAATACTATAATAATCACTATATTTTAGTAGTTAGCGGCTAGCAGTTAGCAACATGCTAACATGCTACGACTGCTTGCTGTCTAAAGGCGTGCGTTTTTAATTAATATTTTTAACTAACTTTTTCTGGTTTTTCCTGTTGCGTTTTTTCTTTTCCCCTCCTTCCTCTTTGCCTCCCACCTTTGGCCCCTTTATCGTGCGAGGCAATAACTTGGCATCGTGTTGTGTTCTACCTGCCAACAACAGGTTTATCTTATCGCACACAAAGTTCTTCCCTTTTTTCTGGCTTTTTTGTTATTTCTTGCAACTTCCTTGTTATCTGACCAGTCAGTCAAGTAGGTCAGCTTATGCTGTCTGCCCTGCCAGCCACATTGCAATCACACCCACGCCACACTCAGCCGCCCGCCGCCCCTCCACAAAAAAAAAAGAACAATGGAGAGCTTTGCGTCTCTGATGTCAGCTGCAATCTCTTATGGAGTGCCCAATGAAGACAAAAGCAACTCTGAGGAGCTTCCAATCCCAGGCCCAACAGGCCTTCCTTTGCTGGGAAATGCCTCCGAATTCTCGCAGGGCCATCCTTTAGAGAATGTCCTGCGTCTGGCAGATATATACGGTGAGTATTCTTGTCGTGTCGTCACGTGACCAGGTCGTATAACAGCGTGTGGAATACTCGTCTGCCCGCCCGCCCGCCCGCCCGCCTGCCCGCCTAGTCTAGCTGCATTATTAACGCATCCGTCGTGTCGTGATCTTCTTTATTCCCCATCGATACAGGTCCGATCTTCAGATTCAAAATTGGTTCCTCGAGCCGAGTTGTTGTCTCTTCACGCGAGCTTGTCCACGATTGCTGCGACCAGTCCCGCTTCCAGAAGTCAATCAAGGGTTCCTTGTGTGTATGTCGTCCCCAAAACCATTCCGTCCGGAAAGCATATGCTGATGTTTGATCGTAGCAAGTTCGCAATGGCGTCCATGATGGCCTTTTCACCGTAAGTACTATCCTGTTATCCACTTTTAACCGCCTCCTCCTGACTAAACCCCACACTCATAGGCTAAAGCTGACGAACCCCGATGGGGCGTTGCTCATCGTATCCTAATCCCAGCTTTCGGCCCTGTGTCAATGCACGGCATGTTCGATGACATGTACGATATTGCGTCGCAGCTGGCTTTGAAATGGGCCCGCAATGGCCCGCACGCGTCTATTCCCGTGACGGATGACTTTACTCGTCTCACCCTGGACACTCTCGCACTATGCTCTATGGACTTCCGTTTCAACTCTTACTATAATGATACTTTGCACCCATTTGTCGATGCCATGGGCGACTTCTTGGCCGAGTGCGGCCGTCGTCACTCTCGTCTAAGTGTAGTACAGATGCTCCAGAGATCGGCCGAAAAGAAGTACTGGGAGGATATCAGCCTTATGCAAAAAACTGCCCATCAAGTGCTCAAGTATCGCCGGGAGCATCCGTCGAACCGCAAGGATCTTCTGTCGGCCATGTTGGAGGGGGTTGATCCCAAAACAGGCCTCAAGATGGATGATGACAGTATCGTCGACAATCTTATTACATTCCTGATTGCCGGTCATGAGACTACTTCTGGCCTCTTGTCGTTTGCCTTCTATGAAATGCTGAAGAATCCTGAAACTTACCAGAAGGCACAGGCCGAAGTTGATGCTGTCATTGGCCGCGAGCCAATCTCATTGCACCACGTGACCAAACTTCCTTATATTGCAGCGGTCCTGCGTGAGACGCTGCGCCTGGACTCCCCTATTCCGGGCTTCCCTCTAGAGTGCAAAGAAGAAACCTTGATTGCTGGAAAATACCGCGTGTATCCCGATGAGGTGGTCACCTGTATCCTCGACGGTGTGCACCGCGACCCTGTCGTATATGGTCCTGACCCGTTGGCTTTCCGCCCTGAGCGCATGCTAGATGCTGAATTTGAGCAGCGTCTAAAGGATTATCCTGACTGCTGGAAACCTTTCGGTAACGGAATGCGTGCTTGCATCGGCCGCCCATTTGCTTGGCAAGAGGCACTTTTGTGTACCGCCATGATACTACAAAACTTCAACCTTGTCATGGATGATCCCAGCTATACGTTGCAATTACAGCATTCGCTGACCGTCAAGCCCAAGGATTTCCGTATGCGCGCTATTTTGCGCCACGGATTGACGGCTACTGAGCTGGAAAAGAGCCTGCACGGCAGAACTACTGCTTCTCAGGGTGCTAAGCAGCCGGGAAATACGGGGTCTACCTCGGCCTCCAACGAGGCCAACCCCGGTGCAAAGGATAGGGGTAGACCTATGAGTATTTTTTACGGCTCTAACAGCGGTACTTGTGAGGCCATGGCCCATCGTCTTGCTGCTGATGCTGCCTCTCATGGTTTCCATGCTGCCACCGTCGATGTCCTAGATGCTGCCAAGGAAAGACTTCCTCAAGACCACCCCGTTGTCATCATCACCGCGTCATACGAGGGACAGCCTACCGACAACGCCGCTGCATTTGTAGCTTGGCTAGAGGCCGCTAAAGGCCAGGAAGCGCAAGGCGTCCAATATGCCGTCTATGCCTGCGGTCATCGCGACTGGGTGCAGACATTCCATCGCATTCCTAAACTAATTGACGAGGCTTTGGAGGCACGTGGCGGCACTCGACTGGTTGCGATGGGGTCGACAGACGCCTCTGATAGAGACATGTTTAGCGACTTTGAATCTTGGGAAGATTCTGCTCTATGGCCAGCGCTTGTACAAAAGTACAAGGATGCCGGTGATGACCAGATTGACATGGCATCTTCTGCTCTGACCCCTGGTCTAAACGTCAAAATTTCACATCCTCGTACTGAAAACTTGTATCAGGAGGTCAAGGAAAGCATAGTCGTTGATGCCCAGGAGCTTGCCACTGGCGAGTTTCCCAAAAAGCATATTGAGATCAAGCTTCCTAGTGGTGTCAGCTACCGCGCAGGCGACTACTTGGCCGTCCTCCCTCATAATCCCGCCGAGACTGTGAGCCGTGCTGTTCGGGCTTTCGGTCTAAATGCCGATGCTTACATCACCATCTCTGGCAAAATCCAGACCCATCTGCCCGTTGGCAAAGAACTTCCCATCGGATCGGTCTTAAGTGCATACATTGAGCTTGCCCAGCCCGCCACCAAGCGTAACATCACCGCCCTAGCCAAGGCTGCCGCCGATCCAGCCGAAGCAGTTATCCTGGCCTCTCTCGCAAGCGAGGAAAAGTATGCAACTGAAATCACACAGAAACGCATGTCAATACTCGACTTGCTCGAGGCCTATCCTTCCGTAGACCTGCCGTTTGCTAGCTTCCTGGAAATGATGCCTCCCATGCGGGTCCGGCTATACTCCATTTCGTCATCTCCACTTTGGAACCCCCATCACGTAACCCTGACCTACTCATTGCTTGACGAGCCTTCTCTTTCTGGCCATGGCCGATACATTGGCACCGCCACCAACTATCTTTCTTCACTAAGAGTTGGAGATCGTCTGCATGTTGCCGTCCGACCCTCCCCTACTGCATTCCACCTACCCGAAGATCCTGAAACTGTTCCCATTATCTGTATAGCTGCCGGCTCTGGCATTGCACCCTTCCGCGGATTTATGCAGGAGAGAGCCATTCAAATTTCTGCTGGCCGCGCATTGGCCCCTGCACTGCTCTACTTTGGATGCCGCTCACCAAGCTCCGACGACCTGTACGCCGGGGAGCTTGCCGAGTGGGAAGCAGCGGGTGTTGTGACGGTCAAGCGTGCGTACTCACGTGAGACAGACAAGAGCAATGGCCTTAAATATGTGCAGGATCGTTTGTACGATGACCGTGCCAAGGCACTGGTGCTGTGGAGGGGTGGAGCTAAGGTGTTTGTCTGCGGCAGCGGGAGGATGGGCAAGGCGGTGGAGGATACGGCTATTCAGATCATGCTGGAGTCGGCCAAGGAGAAGGGCAAGAATCTTTTGGAAGAGGAAGCACGTGAGAAGTTTGCTGCAATGCGTAACGTGCGCTATGCAACGGATGTTTTTGACTGAATATTCTTTTTCTTTTTTTTATAGAAAAAAAAAAAAAAAAAAAAAAAGCAAAACACAAGCGTCAAAAGGGAGGCGGGAAAAGGACATCTCATGGTCTATCTAGCTGTGCACGACGCAGCGCGGTATGATGTAATGAGACCTGTTTCTTTTGGGGGGGGATGTCTGGTCTCAACTTGGTCTTATTCTTTTGGGTTAATCTGCTGAAGACGCTGAAGTTCTTAGGGTTAGTTAAGAATTACAAATTCACGTATACTCTAGTGTGTGTAACGTGTAACACAACTTTCTGTATGAATCCCCACAGGAATAAAGAGACCCACATTTAAATGGGCCATCCCATCTAGGGGTCCCGTCGGTGTTTTAAGCAAGGAAGGGGGTTTCTTTTATTTACTGGAGGTTCGATATGATGGAGCTCAGGTTTTTTTTTTTTTTTTTTTTCTCAATTTTTATTTTAGCCTTGCTGCTCTTAATCGATATGTCACCACGGTTGACCGGTGTTTGCGGGCACAGGACTCGGACAATATAGGTAGGTGCCCCTGCCCCTGCCTTTTTTTTTTTTTTTTTCTTAAGTCTTTCTTCTCATTGGACGGACGGACGGTAGGCATGCCGGGTAAACAAAGAAACAACAACTAAAACGACGAAACAACTGTCTATTTTTCTTCTCTGTTCTGCTCAGCCTTGGCTTTGGCTGGTCTTTAGAGTGTGGGCTTCTAGCTTCTGGCCTTTGGCTTCTGGCCTTTGGCTCTTGATTTCTTCCATGTTCTTTCCGGTTCTACTGGCCCTTGCACGGGGGGGGGGGGGGGGGGAACGCTCGGAGTTACCTTATCCATACCATACAGCCTTCTTTTTTTTTTTTTTCGTCCGTCTGTATAGTGTGGGTTTCGCAGAACTGGAATATTAATTCCGAAGAGCGAGGACAACGGAGGACTACACAAAAGTACAAGACAAATAGGGTTTTTTTTTTTTTTCTCCGTGACGTCAGCTATGAAAATCTTGCTCCAACTATTTGTTAATCTTTTCTTTTGATTTGATTTGATTTGAATATATTTAACGTCTACTGGAATCACGGAGATCAAACGACGCCGGATTGGCTACCGGACAGAATTAACCCTCTGCAAGGCTGACTACAGATCTCAGACGAGAGAAGCTCGTATGCTCCCAAGCAAGCTTGTTACTCGCCCTCCTCCTGAAGCCGTCGCAGCAAAAAAAAAAAAAAAAAAAAAAAAGGAAATCCCCAGATATACCCTAAGCCCAGAAGTGGGGCTAACCCCCAACTTCCCCACAAACATTCGTTCCTCCGAAAAATCTGCCACGTTCCTGGAATCGTGAGAATCACGAGAGCAGGACGGCAGCTTCCAGTGCAGCCTGGGAAAAACCCCTCCAAAGACGAGAAAAAAACCAGACTGTGTGAGCATCCGAGGGCTCACGATATATCCTTCCACTTTTCTGGTGGCCGCTGCCTTGGGTTGTGGATGAGGCGCAAGGCAGCCCCCTTTCTGGTGACCTGCCACAGTCACCAGTCTGTCCGAGGACAGAGGAACGCGAGGAAAAAACAAAACAAAGGAAAAAAAAAGGGGCGGACTGTGTGAACTCTCAAAATTCAGCCCTGAACGTGAAGGTGAGCTCCTTGAGTTGGAGTGGTGTTGTGGCGATGAGGAGTTGGCGATCGCGGAAGTTGTCGTGAAAAAAGGGGGCGAGTCGACGACGAGGTTATCCTCAAAGTTGGGTAAGCGCGGCCTCAAGGCTTCACAGCTCATTGTCCAGATCCATGACAGAGTCAGGGAAAAAGAAAAGAATGAAAGACGCCCATCAGTGTCATAGGCGTCGTCCTCCGGCAGCCCGGGAGAGGGGGAGGCACCAGACCTCAAAGGTACCCCCCCGAGGGTTGTAAGAGGGAGAGTTGAGGGAGAGTTGTCTGCTTTTTTTTTGTGGGGGTTTTCCCGAAACGGTTTTTGAGGCGCAGTAGGGGTGTCTCAAAATGGAAGGAGCTCGCTTAGCTCAGTTGGTTAGAGCGTCGTACTAATACAGAACACCCTGTGTCAAGTAATGCGAAGGTCGCCAGTTCGACCCTGGTAGTGAGCAGCTCGTATATTTTCTTTTTTAGTCTTTTTTTTTTTTTCTTGGCTGCGTTCAAGTTCACTAACACTCTACTACTAAATCAGAGGGAGAGAGAGAGAGAGAGAGAGAGAGAGAGCGGCGGAGGACCATCCGTCACTCATCGTCTTTCTTTTCGGATTTGAATTTGTCAAACATGCGTAAAATCACTGTAGACGTTTCAAAAAAAGAAAAAAGAAAAAAAAAAAAAAAAAAAAAAAAAAAAAAAAAAAAAAGAAAAGAAATACGTAGATACTGCGCTCAAGCCTCCCTCCACACTTGTTTCCGTCTGCCTTGACATGTGAGTGACTGCGAATCCAATTCGTTTATATCAATCACTTAGCTAGCCACTTACATAAGTTCTCGCCCACCTTCACTTTCTGGGATCGACTTCAACTCCTCCCCCCCTCCTCCCCCCCCTCCTCCCCCCGCTTCCCACCAAGCCAGCTACACCCCTCCTCCCACCAAATCTACTTTCCTCTAATGTCTCCGATTAACCCGATTAATCAGACCGAAGTATATAACATAAAGTTTCACATGCTGGCAGGGGGAAATAATAATAAAGCAATTTAAGAAAAAAAAATGTATTCAACTGGATCTCATCAAGTCAACTATGAAAATCTACGCTGCTAGGATCTTCCCGTCCCTTCTCTCCGCTTTCTGTCAAGCTTTGAAGAGAGAGAGAGAGAGAGAGAGTAGAAAAAGAAACTAAACAGACAAAAGTAGACTTCCCATTTTATCCTTCCATCGTACAACTCGCACGAGAAGACCCACCCCCATCGATATCAAGATCAACCTCAAGTCTTTCTTCTCTAACCAAGTTTATGACTATGGGCAGCTAGCTCCGGCAGAGAACCCAGGTTCGTACAAAAGCAGACAGCTAAGGTGTCATCTTAGCAGTAAAGAATTTAGTGCTGTTGCGAGAAAATGTTAGCTTGGTAAACCCCCTTTAGACAAGACTTTGGTGGGGGGGGGGGGGGGGGAAGCACTCACCTCGCACTTGGTGCAAGAAGAGCAGTTGGATCCGCAGGCGGGACCAGAGCAGCAGGCGCAGGCGCTATTCACAAGATGTTGTTAGTAAAACTGAGACGGGCCAGTGAGTAGACATAGAAAACACAGCCAACCTACCAGTTCATTTTGAAGGTTTGAAAAGGGAGTTTGGTAAGTCCAAAAAAAAAAGAAGTTGGTGAAATTGGTTGAAGGTGTTGAAAGAGGAGAAGAAGTTGAGTGTGATGATTCTAAAGCAAGAACGAGAAAGAACTGAACAAAGGGGGACGGCCTCGTTTTTATATGTCGATATGGGCGCCTTGGCCACGAAAGGCGGCCCAAAAACAATCCGTTTATACAAAGGGACGGATCGGTCGTTCAAGCCACCCCACCCCCCCCCCCCTCTCCCTCCCCAAATTAGCCTTCCCTCCAAACATCCCTGCTTTGATGAACTCTCTCGCGCACAAGCTCTCATGTAAGCCTCCATAGAGTATTCCCACTCTTGCTCCTCTCCTGGCATGATCTCAGTATGATTTGGGAGCGCTTGGTCATGCTCTTCTAACATGTTATGCGGCAGGATGAGAGAGGTGGGAGATGGAAAAATGCGATGAGGGCAAGGATTAGATAGGTGTGTGGGATTCGAACGCCACCCGCCCGCCTCATCCTTTCTATCCGACCATCCACGGGCTAAGGGCTAAGGCACATCGAGAAGAGTAGCAAATGGATCTGTATTTACCCCGATGTCTTCTAGCCAGACTAAAAAAGAACATGGAGATGGGTCTCGCTGAGCATACAAGACAGGGCTCAGATTGATCAATAGGTGAAGGTGGGGTGACTTGGCTGAATGCCTTGGGATTTCAGCGGGTAGCTCGTGTGATACTTTGTTGCAATTTCAAGTAGCATATTGTCGTTGTTGTGCCGCGTTGCGTTAGCCTCATTAATTCACAATTGAGTTGACTGTAGACGCAAATGTACATGTAAAATGTACAGGTAGTCAGTTAACCGAGAGCAAGTTGTGAAAGTTAAAAAAAGTGCACAGAATGCAACAAAGCATCCAGCCCAAATCACATGTTGCAGATGCCGCCGCCTTTGGCATATTGCGTCTCATATTCTTGACACACGGTTCTAACTTCTGCGTCGCTTTACAAAGCATGGCTGGCAGCGGCGTTTTTTTTGGTAAATGGCAGTGACATGCCAGACAAGCAACGGGCCAAAACTCTGCCAGTTGTATGATTGCTGTGCGTGCATACATGCCGTGCAAAGACCAAGCTAAGTAGGTCAAGCTTGTCGGATCTGTGCTAAATCAAGCAGAAAAACGCGGTATGTCATCGATTCTTGACCCTGCCAGTACTCGGGTGCCTTGACAATAAGTTAGTCAGAAGAGGAGCATCCAACTCAATAGGAGCCGCCAATATAAGGAAGGACCCTTGAGGCAGTATTTCGAAGGGTGGGGGGCTTCATTCCATCAGATCAACAATAGACCACCCGACTTCCTCAGAGTTAGCTAGCCTGGAAAGACTCGGCTCAGTTCTCTTGTTTCCCCTTCCTCTTGTCTCTAATTTCTTTCCATATACCCATTGCCCTCCAAGAACAGTGGGGCGAGAAGTGTTGTGCGGGCTAGCTAGCGTGGCTGGCCTATGAAAGGAGACTTTGGCTTGGGACTCTGGAGCTAGGCAAAATGGACAGACCTAGACTCGGGAGAGAGCGAAGAAAGAGGAGCTGGACCATGCGTAGGAGAATAAGAACAAGGGCGGTAATAAAAGACCTAGCAGTGAGTGGATGTACCAGTGAATGTACATTGTTAGCAGCTAAAACTGTGTTGGCACTGTGGAGACCTGGTGTGTATACAGTGAGCATGTACCGGTGGCTGGCCATGGGCCTGGACTCAGTGTTGAACTGCTTGAGCCGGCCCTATACAACAATGTTACATGTAGCAGGTACAATAGTCAGTCAGGTGGGCCACGGCCGAGGAAGTACCCTTGAACATTGAGACAAAGGCAGAGGTGTAGAGATATACTAGTAAGCGAAGATCGGAAGGTGAGTAGGTAATAATGGCAAGACGGCCGGTAACAAAGTTCCGCAGGGCTAGGATGTGAGGTGGTAAAGCAACGGGGGGTGGGGGGGGGCAAGGGGGACAGGAGGGAAATGAACAAAAGTAATAGTCAGTGTGGGATGTTGTGAGTGTATGTGGGTGTGCAAATACATACATGCATAGACATGTGTGTGCATACGTGTATGTCTCTGTATGTATTCGTACGTTTTGTGCCACTAGACTATTTGGCCCTGTATGTAATGTGTATCTTTGCTAACCCTATGCCTCGATGCTACTTGTGGGTATAGAAGCATCGAATGAGGCAGGGTAGCGAAAGATGCTACACTGGGCTCCCTAATGATGGATATCGTTGCTGCTGCTGCTACTGTTCTTTCCTCGGTGCCTCATGCAAGCCACGATGAGACGAATTGGTGTGCGCAAAGGACGAGTACTTTTGGTTATGAGAAGAGTGGCGGAGGGGCATATCCGAACGGAGCGGTTATGTAGCCATGTCACATAATATAAAGGCCCTTGACATAAAGATTATCGTGGACATGGCGATAGCGAATGAATGAATGCCGACTGAGCAAAGCACATGGATATTAGGTTGGCTGGTTTAGAATTCACGGTATAGTCGAGAAAGGCGAGATGCGATAGGCATGGCCACTGAGATAGTCCGTGTGCGTTCGTATGCGTATGTGCGCCTAAGCCAGTGAGTGAAGAAGACGGCTAGGCGAGACCGTTTGTAGTATAGGTAGACTTCGGGGTTCACAGCAGACACGAAATTAGCACTATTCTAGTCACTGCCAATGACCATGAGAGAAAAAGCCCAAAAAAAGAGAAGAAAAGAAGGGAACGCCGAAGGCATAAAAGAAAAAGACAATGGTCGATGCAGGCGCAAAAAGAACAGCGGTCAAGAAGAAGAGTAGGATAAATTCCAGGTATTAAGGCAGGGATATAGTCGTGATGAGAGTGCCGATGCAGAGAGTGTGGTAAGGAGGACGAGGAATTGGTTCAATATATGCCAGGAAACATCGAGAAGAACACGCCCGCCTGTGAAAAGGAGGAGGAGGAGAAGAAGAAGAAGAAGAAGAAGAAGAAAAGCGTGAGAGTGCGAGATAGAAGAAAGAAGTGTATACCTCTCACAGAACAAACCGGAAGGAAGAGAAAAGTTTTCACGTTCCCCTCTTCAACACCAACTACCTCAAGAAGTCATGAATGCAACTACCCCCGTTCTCAAACGCCAGTAACGCACCGATTATCATCACTACTGAGGCAGCTACCACGAGTCCACCGGCCCTACAAGCTCCTTCCTCATTCAACTTCTAGTGATCGAGTTCTGCTGCGTTTGTCCATCAAGGTTGACCATCAGGGTTCTCATATTCGCCCCGAAAAGCACCTAAATTTAAACCCTTACCGAGCATAAGGAGTAGCATATAAGGCATATTAACAGATGTTATGGGCATTCGAGATTTAGAAAAGAGTTTGTATCTATCTATTCTGTCGTGCTTTTTAGTAGTATTAAACCTACTGGTTGAAAGCAATTAAACATTATCTCCGTTTATCGTGATCCGGGTCCGCGTTAGGACACTGAGGTTGTAAATGGGGCTTTTATGTGGGGCATACAGTCTTAAGAGCCCTAGTCGCACAATCCTAGTCCTAACATTGTTCAGTCTATATCGTCTTCGCACCACCACCTCCTATTCCCCTTTCATTGTCCAATTGGCCTTATGGAAGGTCGGTGACATAGCCAACTACTTGCCTGGCTGGAGCCTGGGCCCTAGATCGTGTATCTACCAGCTGCATGGCCAGTGCACTCTGGTCCTGAATCAGCTGCTTGTGTGCCTGGATCCGTGTTAAATCACGCTCACTTGCTTCTCGCTCATATCTCGCTATGTGCTGCTGGCGTTCAAGCTCAATCTGCGAAACGGCGCGTTGATTTGCCGCCCGCTCGGTCGCAAGGCGTGACTCAAACTCAAGCACTTTGCGATGTCGCGTCTCGTCAGCTTCAATCTCACGAGCCAGCCTTAAAGCTGACGCACGGTCTAGTGCGGTAAGGTGGGCACGCTCGCTGCGTTGTGCTGCAGTTTTGGCGTCAAGCATTGCTTGGAAGTGCTCAACTTCTGTCATCCGACGCTCACGCGACGCAGCAATCTCATCGCGATGCACTTTGGTTCGATGCATATCTTCCATGGTTGCCTTGTCCTTCCATAGCTGTGAGTCAATAGCTGCGAGCTCGCGCTGGTAGTTAATATGTTGCAGATGTTTTTCGCGCATCAAAGATTCTTGTTTTTGGCGCGCAATTCGGTCGCGTTCTTCGATGGCAAGTTCATTGGGAAGACCAATGACGTTATCGGGCTGCGGGCCCTCATTCGCGTAGAAGACATCGACAGTGCGGTTATTTCGCAGAAGTGTGAGTAGGGAATCTGAGAACTCATCCCATGGACGCACATGGCGAACGTACATTGTCAACGAATATGTCATGTTGTTGATGACAAAATGTGTAAAGGGCTCATTAACAAACTTCCACAAACCTGCTTTAAGAAGAGCCTGCAAAGTGAGCCAGGGTGATGCCGATTCCATTGCCAGATGGTACAAAGTCTTCCCGGAGCCAGCATTGGCTCCACTAGACTCATCTAGAGACTTGACTTTAAGGTCGGACCCGTGTTTAATAAGTATTTCCATGGCCTTTCTCATCTCAAGTTGTCGGGAGCTTGTCAAAGGCGGCGAGCCTTCGTCACAGGCATGAAGACACAGCTCTGCCAAAGCACTCCGGCCACCGTGGGCGAGGCTAGGGAAGTCGGCATCATGGCCATGTTTTAAGAGGAGCTCAATTGTGGCCAAATTCAATTGGCGTGCAGCGGAGTGCAGAGACCCGTCATTCTTTGCCGGGTCAACAAGCAAGAGTGTGCTCATAACATCTGTTGCTAGTGAATCCCGGAGAGAGGCGGCCATAAGCAAGGCACTAGTATCATGGGCATCTACTAAGTCTACATCAGCTCCATTAAGGACGAGTGCTTTAACCACATCCGGACGTTTCTCTCTGATCGCGAGCATTAGCGGCGTCATTTGCAGCCGTGGTGTTTGAAAGTTAACTGCAGCGCCGGCTTTGATCAGCGTCTCTATGACTGCAGAGCTGATGCGTTTCTCCGGTTGTATAATTGCCCAGACGAGCAGAGTGACTTGCTCCTGTTCTTTCTCACTCATCTTGTCCTGTGAGCCTACAAAACAGGCCAGCATCGGGTCGTAGTAATAGCCTGCTTCCAGTAGAATTGTCATCATTTTTGTTGAGCGTGGGAACTGCAAGAGAGCGCGTGCTAAAACTGGAATTCGATCGCCTTGTAGCGGCACACCAGTGTCAATTGTAACACCTTCGTAATTGTAGCTTAAGATCATCTGTAGAATCACAGTAGCTTCGTTCTCGTCCAGGTTTCCATCAAACACATGACCGAGTGCTGCACTCAAACTGTCTGAAGATGGCTGGCCGTCCAACAGCTTCTGAGTCCACTGGATATTGCCCCGCGATACAGACATTCGAAGCGCTCGGCTGTGGCTATAGTTGATATCAGCCCCATTATCAAGTAGAAAGTCCGCAAACTTGTCAACCAGGCTGCTATTCGAGGAGTTGCGTGCTTCTAGCACCACGACAAATGCGATACTGAGGCCATCTCCACTAGCACCCTTCTCGATAAGGAGCTTGGCACATTGGTATCCGTCTTCACTAAGCCACCTGCTGGCAGCATCTGACGGAAAACTGACGGTGAATACAGCCGACGCCTCCTTATCCGAGATATCGGAATGCTCTAAAAGTAAGCTCAAGATACTCGGTGATGGAATACACGCAGCACGTATTAAGGATTTACACCCATCATAAGTTGGAGATGCCCCTTTACTTAGGAGAAGCTTCATCATCTCAACGTCAAATTCCTCGCCGGCTTTGTAAACAAGTGTCTTTTGTAAAGCGATGTGAATTTCCACGCAGAGCTCTAACCCCGCATCGAAAAGCCACTCTGCTACCTTCAGCCTCTTGCCTCGCTGCAACTTCCAGCTAGCCTTCAATGTTGTCGCTAGAGATGTGTTTGTAGGTTTTATCTGCTGCGTGCTTGCATTTTTCCGCGCTAACAGAAGCTGCAGACTTTCGAAACACTCATTCTGAGCAGCAACGCAAATTGCTTCGGCATTTCGAAAGTTTGGATCCGCTCCGCATGAAAGGAGCACCGTAAGGAGTTTGACGCCAGCATCACCGCCTTCAACAGCAAAGAGCAACTCAGCACTAGCAAGATCTTTATCAACCCCATCCTGAAGTAGAAGAATTTCAAATACCAAACTGCGCTTTTCAAGATCGGAAATTTGAGTAGCAGTGTGGAAAGCAGCATTGAGTGTTTCAGGGCTAATAGCGCTATTGTTCTCTGCCAAAAGCATTTTGAGAATTTCGGGACTCTCAGAACGCACCGCCTGTATCATAGATTGCGTGTCAATGTCATGAATCTTTCCACTATATGTTACAAGGGTATTCACAAGCTCCAAGTCTCCTTGTCCAGCGGCAGTTGACAGAGAATCGCGGACAATCTGTTTTGGGATGCCGGCATTTAGGAATGTCTCCGTTAGTGTTTTTCGGTCTTCTTTATCGGTACAGGCGAGTGACAGTTTGAAGGCTTCAACCAAAACAGCATCGGAATGCTTATTTCCCAGAAGAAGATTGACTATGTCTAGCTTCCGGTGTGAAATAGCGAGGTTAAGCGCCTCTCCTGACGACATGTCTGCTTTCTGCATTAGTAGGCCTAGAAGGTCCAGGTCTTCGGGGTATTTCTTGATACTGTAAATCAGTGCCTGATCAACCTCAGTTGGCAGAATCGAAGACTTGAGCAGTCTTTCAGCAAATTTGAGCCGATCTATCGGGTCAAGAAGATTGATGGCTTGTCTGAAGGCATAGGCCATAGTCTCGGGCGTTGGATTCTCAGCCAGTAGCAATTCTGTAAGTGGCATATGCGTTGCGCTAACAGCTCGAGCAAGAGCAAGGCCTTCAGAACCATTGACGTCCGCACCGGCCTGGACCATGGCTTGGATGACCCTTATGTTACGGTCGGCCTTGGGAGTCTGTATAAAGGAATGCACTTCATCGGCGAGGAGATTCCCAAGGTCTGCTTTGGGCACAGGGAGTCGGAGAAGCGCGGTCAAGTTCGATATCTTCTCTTTGCTATCCGGCTGAGATAGGAGCTTCGAGATGGCAGCTAGAACTGTTGCAGGGGCGAGCGTAGTATTCTTCAATACAAGCGGGAATATCAGCGGATCCGGGTGGGCAAGAGCTGTTTCAAAGTTAGTGCAAGTCGTTTCTAACGCAGCGAAACCAAAACTTACCACACAAGAGCGGCGAACCGCCAAGCTCATTCATGTCAGCATGACCTCTTGTCAAAAGCAATCTCAGGAGTTTGACATCCACCGGCTCTGACTTGAGTACGGTCATAACCGCCGCTACAATGCGGGCCTTTTCGGCATCTGCACCAGCCATCAACAGCAAAGTTATTATCTCTCGGCGCATTCCTTCATCAGTGATTGACATGGCTTTCGGTATACTTTCAGCAGCCTCAAGGCTGGTTGCATGCTGCACAACAGTAGCCAGCAGACTTCGGTCCTGGCGAGCTATGGCAGTAGTTATAGCTGAAGTGATATCAAAGTCTTCCTTGGACATATAGTTCAATAAAATAGCCACTATATCATCATCGCGATGACCTGAATGTTGTTCGATCTCACGCTGAAACTCATTCTTTATCACATTAGCAGGAGCCCCTGCTTCTATAAAGCAATGAACGACCTCCTGTCGGGCTTCTCGAGGAAGCCGGTGTGTATGAGTAAACGTATGTGCTAGAGTCTCTGGAGAAGGCCCAACAGAAAGGAGTGTGGAAATAACGGAAACATCACCAATAGCCAAGGCGGTCTTGATAGCCTCCCCCTTCTTGTAGTCCACTGATGCAATCGCATGCGAGTTGAGTGCCTCCAGGCGTCCAGATGGGCAAGTAGCTGGGCCTTTGCTAGGAAACTCAGGCTTGACTAGCAAGTCAATTATAGTATCGTCTCCACTCAACACAGCCTGAACTAAAGCCTCATCCAAACACTCGCCTGAAGCTCCATTACGCAACAACATGGTGAGTATCGAATAGCGGCAATCTGGGTTGATATGTGGAGGTATTAGTTTAACACAGTCGCTGGCTAGTTGGGGCGATAAAGGCAAGTCAGAGGATAGAAGTGTTTTGAGGAGATTATCGTGTCCCTTTGTGACCACCTCTTTGATCACTGCACCGTCGAGGTATTGAACAGAAGCCCCGTACCTGATCAGCAGTCTCACCATTTCAACAAACTGCGATGAGGCCGCATGTAACAAAGCCCGAGACGCTGCATCGCCCCCTGCGCCCGCGCAAAGTAGCAGCTCAGTCATATCAAGCTTCTCATGTGGGTGGACATGAGACTGCTCAAACAAGGTGTCCAGGGCCGCTTCGAGGCCGGCCGGCTGTGGCGGCTTTCGAGCAGTGACTATAGCAAGGGCAATGTCCTTACGGCTCTTCTCTATTGCAATTCGGAGGGCTTCAGCGCAGTTATAATCGCAGTCTGCCATAGACTGGCTGATCTGCAGCACGGTAGCAAAGCACCCAGATCTCGCAGCTTTTACCAGGCCTATTGCCAAGCAATGAGACGCTTTTGCACCAGAAACCAAAAGTCGAACCAAGTTATCCTGGCCACCCATATCGCAAAGCTCTAAAAATGCACTTTGCCCTTCTAGATCATGAAAGGGATCAGCTCCCTTTGATATGAGAAGTTCCACCATAGGCTCCTCACGCAGAAGAGTGGCAGTTACGATGGCCGAGTCCAGGGCTACGCTGTCAGCGTATGGCAAAAGGACCCGGAGCATGTCTACATTGCGGCTCTTGACGGCATTTTCAATGATTCGAGTTCTCTCAGCATAACCGAAGCCGTCACTTCGTCGGCGGCCAATGAAACTAGATCGTCGCTCGGTTGGCTGTTCGTTGATGCTTGCGCCCAGTTGTACCAGCCGTCCTAACAAAACCTCGGCAATGCCTGGGCTTCCACCGTCACAAACGTGCACATCAAGAGCGTCCAGCAACTCGACTGGCTGCCAACCTTTTTTCCGGTTCGTGAAAGCGCGCTTCAAGGATGAGCTTTTCTTGATTCCTATGGGAGTCTCTAGCTGGCGCCGACGCAAGAGAGCCTCAGCCTTAACTTCGTCGTCCGGTGTACGAAAGCTCGGGGCTGTTTTCAACTTGTGACTCTCCGAAGACCGCTGCGACGATGCCAAATCAATGTTCCATGCTTTTCGAAGCTGATGAATGCGAAGATTGCGTTCCTCGAGAGTAAGTTGAGCTGGTGTCATATTGGGACGAAAATGGAGGAATGATATAAAACGAAGAATAAAGGATGTGATTCGAGCGCCAGTCTCATCACATCATCACAATGTGGCGGAGATGGGTGGTTGATTTCGGATGAGCGGGACTCAAGTAGATGGACCGTCTGATATTTATCAGGCTATAGAAGGAAAATAGGAAAATATAGATGTGAAGAAAAAGGAGAAAAGCGGAAAGAGGGCCGACGATGGGAGGAAAATATGAAAATTAATTTGTGGGAAAGTGCGAGGGCTAACTAGAGGTGAACAAGATGCGATTGAAGACGCGAAAAGGAAACTGCCTCGTTTTCAAAAATTGATATGTGCCAACCAATCACGGAAGATTGTCTCCAAAGTTCCTTCCTAAGTTACAGTAGGAGTCAGGCATCGAGAAGGCCGACAAAAGAGAAACAAGCCAGGAAAGAGGGCAGGCGATGGAGGCTGGGTGATGGAGTCAAGATAAAGAGCGGGAAAGTGTATACGTAAGTAAGAAGCATAAACAGGGCAAGCAGGGCAAGCAAGCAAGCAAGCAAGCATGTATTTTTTTCCCTTCATTTTCACGGAGTTCACGGTAATTCTACGTGACACAATGGCAACCGAGACAGAGCACACACGTACGGATGATTCTTATATTTACTTGCTGTGTGTATGTAATGGCGACATAAATTCAAGACAGGCAGCAACATCCGGGTAGCTGCAGCCGTTCTTTTAATTACTGCAAGCTCCACCAAGTAGTTCTGTTCCCATGCTCCCACGTTCCCGCGTTCCCATGGCATTCCATCTTACGCAGTCCCCCCTCACCAACCGGTCTTCTTTTCGCAACTGTACTATAGGGACGTGTACATACAGCATACTTGCACATGCATTATTCATGCTTTTCCGCGGATCTCTAACATCCTCGCTGACTGCAGGCTAGCTAGTCCGCTTAGATTACCTGCAAGTCGAGTGAGTACTTCTGACTTGGAATCTGAGAACTTGACTAAGTCCGAGATGGAGCCGGGCTTTTGTGGCGCTGACCTCATCTTAGCCTGCGAGCTCCCATACAAATGTACAAGGCACAGAGAGAATCTCTTGTCGTACAAGAAATTCCAGTCAGAAATGTGCTGCGTCAAGTCCTGTTTAACCTGTAAAATCAAGTTCGCCGTATAAGTGCGCACACACACACACACACGCACTATTAACTGTAAGTGGGTCTGGTTCGTCCATCACAATTAGGGTTTTGTCGAGCAAGTCACAAACCCTGGCCTCATGGAACCTTGACATGAATGGATAGGCCCACAAGAGGCCTGATTCCTCGGGTATCCCTGATGAGCATGCACCCTACTTCATATGCCGTCTGACTCGGGCCATCCCGATTCAAAGGGTGGCATTGGCAGGAGACTTCATCGGCTGTTCCCTCGTCTTCAGGAATCGCCCCCCCCCCCTCGGACTAGGGTAGGGGGGTTAAGGGAGTAGACTCTGAAGAACATTACTGACGAGACCCCAGAGCTGAAAAGAAGGGGGTATGAGTCAAGACCTGACAGCTAGACGGCACTTGAAGAAATAGTTTTCTCCTATCCTATCACCCAGTCTACAAGAGAGATAGATACACAGGAAATGATCTCTATTTTATCAAAGGGTGTGTGAAAACTGTCAAGGCCTGCGCGTGTTGGATAGCCCCTACAGTATGTAAGTAAACCTTCTTAAACTTGCTCAAATATGTGCACCCCCAACAGCAACACCTTCCAGCCGCGAGGGATAGAACAGGCCAATCAAGGTATAAAAACAGCAAATTTACAGAGACGATGAGGAGAGACAAGAGCCAACAGAAAAGAGACAACTCGAACAAAGCAAACGAAGCCGTTGTGGTTAAATCCGAACAGCGGGATCACTACAGGGCGGGCGTGGCACCGGTGTATTGGGATTTTGGAGAGAATTTGCTGTCTGTCAGGGTCACCTGTTCAGCCTTATCACCGCTATTCCAACACCTTCTTCTTCAATAGGAGGCTAACAGATTCTATCAAACACAGTCATCTCGGACCGCGTTTGGCATGTACAATCCTTGAGCCAGTAGATTTTAGGGGAACGGAAACAGACGATCGCTCCCAAGTCTGTTTGTTGTCACACAAATAAGAACGTAACCCTGGGATCTTTTTGAGCCAGGGTTGCTATCATGCACAGGGACAAGATCTTGAT
>MAOA02000003.1:0-17434 GCA_002742255.2 Ceratocystis albifundus | reverse complement strand
AACTGGGGGCCTCGGTCGGAAACAATCGTCGAGGGAGGCCATGCAGTTTCCAGACATACTTTAGGTAGAGACGGGCAGTATCTTCAGCGTTGCAGGTTGCCGTGGCAGGGGATTAGATGCCGCATCTTAGTCAAACGGTCGACGACAACCAAGATGGAATCATAACCCGTGACTCTTGGGCAAGTGCGTGATGAAATCTACTGAGATATCACGCCACGCTCTCTCGGGAACAGGTAGGGGGCGTAAGAGGGCCTTTCTGGCCAATCGCGGAAGGAGTGTTGCTCGTCGACAGTGTGCACTGGCGGACCCAACGGGCGACGTATCTTGCCATGCCAGGCCAGTAGTAGTCTCGAAACAGCAGGTCGTAAGTCTTCGAGCGACCTGCGTGGTCCGGCACAGGAGAATCGTGGTACAGGCGGAGGAGTTCAGCTTTCAGAGCGTCACTCTCGGGAACATACAGGCGATCGCGAACATACAAATATCCTTCGCGTTCAGAACACTCAGCCAGGGTGAGTGTTGGCAGACGGCTAGCATCAGAGTCTTGCAGTGCTGCGAGAGCAGTGCGAGGAATTGGATCAGACTCGTATGCTGCGCGGAACAGGTCTTTCACTGTCGTAGGGAGAACGATCTGGTGAAGACGGACTTGGGTGGCGGAATCGGGAGGCAGATTGTGTTTCTTCAAAACAGTTTGGCTCTGGTGCAGGAGACGCTCGTCTCCTTCTTCAGGGAGGTCACCTGATCGTCGGGTGAGAGAATCTGGTTTCACACCTAGCTTACCCGGGCGGTAAACTATCTGAAAGTTGAAGCGGGACAGAAATTCAGACCAGCGAGCTTGGCGCCGGTTGAGCTGCTTCGTAGACGTAAGTATTCCAGATTTCGGTGGTCCGTAATGACCTTGACAGGCCGAAGGTGCGCCTTCTAGTTCAGGGCGCCATTCTTCGAAACAGCGAACGATGGCTAGGAGTTCTTTTGTCGTAGATCTCGTAGTTGCATTCAGCTGCAGAATGCTTCTGGAGTAGAAGGCCACAGGGGAGAACGCCAGTTGTCATCCTTCTGGGACATGACACCAGCTGACACATAGTCAGACGCATCCGTCTCGAGGACTACGTTTTATCCCAATTGAAATGGGCCAGGACAGGAGCCAGAGGAAAAAGCAGCTTTTCAAAGTCCTGAAAAGCGGACTCGCAAGCAGAATCCCAAAGAAAGGGAACTCCTTTCTTGGTTAGGCGAGTGAGAGGAGTGACTAACTCAGAAAAGTCACGAATGAAGCGGCGGTAGAAGTTGCCAAATCCAAGAAATGCTTGGACATCAGTCAGACACTTAGGCGTAGGCCATTCGCGGATGGTAGCGACCTTGGCAGGGTCCATGCGGATGCCATCGCGGCCTATGATCAAACCTAAGAACTTGGTTTCTGTGCAGTAGAACTCACATTTTGATGCTTTGGCGTATAGCCCTGCAGCCCGGAGACGCTTCAAGACAGCGCGAACATGTTCCGTATGTTCTTCACGGGTGCGGCTATAGATCAAGATGTCGTCCAAGTATGCAGTACAGAACAGATCCAAGTATTCGCGGAGAGACGAGTTGATGTACCGTTGGAAGGAGGAAGGGGCTCCCGTCAGCCCAAAAGCATCACTAAGCTTTCGAAGAGGCCAAAGCGAGTGCGGAAGGCTGTCAGATACTCTCTCCAGCGGCCATGCGGAGGTTGTTGAAGGCAGAAATGATATCAATCTTGGAAAAGTAGCGCATTCCGTGCAAGTTGTTCAGAGTCTCCTTGATCAGTGGCAGTGGGTAGCGGTCCTTAATCGTAACAGCATTCAGGGCACGGTAGTCTACACAGAATCGTAGTCCACCGTCTGACTTCTTTACGAATAGGACGGGTGAGGCGACATGAGAAGAACTTGGACGAATGAACCCTTTTCGAAGGTTATCGTCGAGCCACTCGCGGAGTGCTCGCAGTTCATCGCGGGACATTGAGTACAAGGGGCCAAAGGGAAGCTTTGCGCCCGTTGTCAGAGGAATACGGTGGTCCATTGGGCGATGCGGTGGTAGTTTCTCCGCCTCGCGAGGCGAGAATACATCAGCAAAGTCGGAAAATTCAGCAGGTAAAGCAATCGGGGGAATTTCCGAGCTTTCAGGAAGATCTAAGATACGGTCGATCTCTTCCAGAGTCGTAACAAACAGACGACAGCTAGATCGACGGGAGTACGCAATGGCACCATCTTTCGAAATGGGAGAGATGTTCATGTGCTGTACGCTAAAGCCCGAGGGGAAGATTGCTAGGACGGTCTTTCTTCGGAATGTTGTGCAGGGCTTTCAGTTTCTCGGGTCTTCCTGGCACATTACAATTCCGGCGGCAGTATTCACTGTCAAAGGTGACAGAGTGGTCGGCGAAACGTATCGTTGGGTCGTGTTGTTTGAGCCAGGGCATGCCTAACACTATGGGATAGTGTGCAAGCTGGGTGACAAAGAACAGGACATTCTTTTGCGTATGATCGTTGATTCGCAGGCGGGCACGGACGTAGTGGGTGCACTTGCCTGCTTCAGTTTCCCTTCCATCGAAGACTTCGATGCCAAAGGGAGAGCGGAGGGGGTGAGTCGGTATCTGGTGCCGGGAAACCCAGGTAGAGTCAATAAAAGCTTTGCCTTCAGCACCACAATCAGTGAGAGCATATGTGGGCAAGGCGCGACCCTGTGAAGTCAATTCAACCGGGAGGATCATGAGGTCTGATCGTTGGTTGTATTCTTCTTCAATGGGGAATCCATGAGCGGCGGCAGTCGAGATACGAAGGGTTGCGCGGGGTGACGTCGCCTGGTCGCGGCTTAATCCAGGCGGACTCCGTTTTTCGAGTCGCCACGGGAGTATCCTGAGTTGTCAGAAGAGCAGGAACTGCGACGGTGGCGGGGTCGAGAGGGACGGGACGACGGGGTCCTATGAGGGGACTTGGTCGAGTTGGACGGCGAGTGCGCGCGCGGCAGCACTGCGGAGCGGAGCTGACGATTGTCAGGCTGTGGACATTGGGCTACCACGTGGCTTGTCGAGCCGCAGCGGTAGCATTCTCCCCTTTGTCGACGGTTAGCGCGACGCTGATTCGACAGATCCATGGCGTCTGGATCAGGGGCAGGTGCTTGGGTCTTCTTGGGCGCAGTAGTATCTGGCGCGGGAACTGCGGAAGCGTGAGCACGGGTCTGGGGAAACGGAACAGGAGATGCAGGGACAGAAGCGCGATGGTGCGCGGCAGAGGAACGATGACGGCCAGTCGGTGGCGGTTCATTACCATAACGTAGGCGACGGTTCTCGAGGTACTGCAAGAAATTTGCAAACTCGTGGTACTCGTAGCTGGGTGGAACGTTGTGCACCAGCATGCTACGCAGCTCTCTCGAGATGGCCTCGTCCAGAATGGGTGTCAGTACGGACTCGTGCAGTTGTCCTTCGAGAGCCAGACGTTGGAACTCTGCAAAGAAGGTGGCGAAGTCCCTATTGCCTTGGCGGAGGCGAAACAGTTTGGAGCGGGAACGGTTGACTTGGTCAGGATCTCCATAAGCCCTTTCCAAGACTTTCAGGATGTCTTCATAATCCCCAAGTATGCACTTTCCGTCAGAAAGGTAGGGGATCACAAGCTCGTGGGCTTCTCCCATGAGGCGGTTGGAGACATAGGACATCCTATCGTGGGGTGTCGGGTAACGGTCACGATTGGTTACCATCTTCGCCCGAATCTGGTGCAAGAATCGGCGAAGGTCAGACTTTACGCCCTCGAACCGAACAGGATCAGGTAGCCGTTCGGAACGATGGGTGGAGGAAGTAGTAGACGTGGACTCTTCCTCTTGGGGCGGCGTGTCGTGGGCAGACGACTTCGCCTCGGAGGGAACAGACGCAGCGCGCGTCGCAGACAGGGCATCCTCCAGAGCTCGTTGGTTCAATTGGCCAGCTCTTACGGCCAGTTCCTGGGCCTCTTTCCGCTGCTCTCTGAGTTGTTCACCCATGGCTTCAAGTTTGGATTCAGCCACGAGGAGAGAGTGCTTCAAGGCTGCCGTAGCCTTAAGCTGCTCAGAGGTGGAGGCTAAGTCGGCTTTGAGCTGTAGTATTTTCGCATCTGCTTGCTCAGCATGCGAGTAGATAGCTTGAAAATAGTTAAGCCAAAGGCCAGGGTTGGAAGCCAGATGCTCACGGAACGCGTGCTCATCATCAGGCAGGAAAGGGGGAACAGGGCGGGCAGACATCTCGTCGGTGTTTATGGGAAGAAGCAACGTAATGTCACGGACAGGCAGAGGGTTGGTAAACAAGGACGAGGAACAGACAGACAGAGTAGAACAGAAGGCTATGTCCTCAGACGAATAGCGTAACGGTGAACAGAAATATATAACAGGAGGCTAGGTCCGCAGACGGCTAGCGTAACAGGAGACAGAAGTATAACAGAAGGCTAGGTCCGCAGACAGCTAGCGTAACAGGCAGGGCAGAAGACAGGAGACAGAAGATAGAGACGAGGACGTTGCTTGAGGAGCAACTCTAACTCAACAGGAAAGGTGGAAGTCGACCGTCTTATATATCCATAAAGGCGGTGACTGGCAATGGCTATCTACATACAGGAATGTCTATCAACATACAGGAATGTGTATCTACATACAGGAATGGCAGAATGTTACGGAATAGGCAAAGGCCTAGAACAGAGGAATGTTGAAGATTAAGGGACGCAGTTAGTAAGGAGTAGTGAGTCAGGCTCTGACCTCGCTAACCCTTTGCAGTCGCACTAGCGTATCGCGAGCAGCGATCCGTGACAAGTTGCGTACGAAACGAGCCACGTCGTCCGTATACATTGGCCAGAAGTACTGCTTGGCCATCTCGGTCACCATTGTTCTCTTACCGGGGTGAAGTAACACTGCAGAGTCGTGTAACGTCTGCATCAAACGCGTTCGAAGGGGCTCCGATTTGGGAATCCACAGCCGGTTGCGGTAACACAATCGCTTGTCAGAGTCTAGCGAGCACTCCGAGATGGATACTTTCCAATTACCTTTGAGCGACTCGGGCCACGAGGGATGTTCGTGCAAAACGGCATCTCGAGCAGTGTCGTACTCGTTGTCGGCTGACAACGCTTCGAGCCACAGACGAGAGAGATGTTAGAAACAGGTTCAATAGGTTCTCAAATGACACTCGAGGGTATTTGACAGCGTGAACCACTGAAGACGGAGGACAGAGATTACGATCAGGCTCAGTCTAGTTCTCAAGTAACAACGCGGAGATATCTGAAGAACGTGACAAACTGAGGACGGAGGACGAAGAACAAAAGGGTGTCGGCAAAACCCAGAAATAGTTGTGGGAAGAAACAGCATACAAGGAATCTCAAATCACGAGTTTATGGTACCTTTCCATCCATAACTCGCTCAATTTTATCCAAAAAACTTTCAAAATCCCAGCAATCGATTTGTAACGACGAGCTGCATCTTTTGCAGTTTGATGCACCGTGGCGGCTTTTCTGCGCGTTGATCTATAGCCAGAAAACCGTTTTTGACGTCGTCGTCAACCCCTTTTTTGAGGATTGAGAAAATTTTTCTCGATCACGAAAACCCACCCCGCACCAAAATCGAGTTTTCGTTCATCGATAACTCCACGAATCTTATCCAAAAAATAATAAAAATTACACCGTCGGATTTGTCGCAACGAGCAGATTCGACGCATATAGTTTTTTCGATGGCGCACCGCCCGCGCACACCGAGCAGCGACGAGCTGCCTCGCCTGCCCCTAGCCACGTCCCTGCACGAGGCTGAGGTAGGTGAGAAACATACCATCTCCTCCTCCCCTCCTATCCCGCACACCAAGCGGTTCAGGAGGGAATCCACCAACTCAGAGCGCGCCAACGACAAGCGCTCTGCCATCACCAACATGGCACTTTTGTGCCTAAACCTGCTGACTTCAGAAGAGAGCAGCTGGGCGAGCGTCAAGCTCGCCTTTCTCCAAAAATTGGCCTCGCTAAACGACGAGAGCCAAGATGACGACCAGAGCGTGCAACTCTTGCTGACTGGCACCGAGCCAGTCGACACCACCATGACGGACGTCCTGCGAGGCCTCGAGGCTTCGATGCACAACACTCCATCTTCCCCTCCACCCCCCGAGGTCCACGACGTGCCTGAGCGTTCAGGCATGAGTGCACCCCCCATCAAGCCCAGCACCGCTGGCAAAACGAACAAGGCGGCACCAACCGCCACCACAACAAGCAGCAAGCCAGCCTCGAGCGGCAAGGCTGCCGCCAAACCCACACCTGCTGCTGCTCCTGCACGCAGCAACAAAACTGCACTGCCCGCCTCGCCGTACAAGGCAGCTCTGTGCAGCAACCTCCCTCGCTCGACTGCCAACCAGCCCAAACTGGATGGCTTTACCACCGTTCTGCGCCCTTCCAAGCGAGCAAACAAAACTACTCCTGGCCCTTGCGAGCTCATTCTGAGCTCGGAGGGCAAGAAAGGCAAGGTCACCTCTGCCAAGCAAATTCGTGACCTCATCAACTGCCGCCGCGGCATGCTTGCCATTGGCGTGCGGCTGACAGGCAAAGGCAACCTCGCGGTTACCTGCGCCAACGAAAAGGCGAGAAACGAGCTGTGGGCGACCCGCAACTCGTGGCTTGCCACTCTTCGCCCGCTCGGCTGGACGACAGTCGCCGTCACTGAAAAGTGGCAGCGTCTAGTCGCCCACGGCATCCCAGTTGCCGAGCTAGAAAACTTCCACGCCGAGTTCAAGGCGTCGAACGGGATTGAGACCCGCGGCACGTGCAGGCTGCTCAAGCGGCCCCGCACCAACCAAAAGGCAGTTTCGGTTGTCTTCTCGGTGGCGACACCTGAGGAGGCAGCCAAATGCCTACAAGGCCCGATGTTCTTCGCGGCCCACCAAACGAAGGTTGTTAAGTATTTGTATGTATAGTTACGACCAACTGTGCATCATACAACACAACCAGGGCAAACGCCCGGGGGTTCTTGACCACGTCTTCAGAGAAGCCACCCAGCAGGGTGCTCTACTGATCTGTGTGCAGGAGCCCTTCGTGTTCAGACAAGACGGCAACTGGATTTTCCAGCGCCACGCCGACTATACTACTATCCCACCATATCCACCCTCGACAACCCTACCATATCGCCCGCGAGTCGTCACCTACGTTCACAAGTCAGTGTCGTTCAGCACCGACTATGACGTGTTTGGCGCACATGAAGGCGATATCCAACTACTCAACCTCTACCTCGACACCCATGTGCAGCTACTCAACGTGTACAACAATGTCCTGAGTCCCTCGACAATCGCAGAATTCAACCTCCCTGCGACCTACCTCCAAACCACGATCGAGCGAACTCGCTTACTCGACCAACCTTTTGCGCAACGGACGCGCGCTGGCTCTCGAAGCCACGGCCGAACGCGCACCATAATTCTCGGCGACTTTAACCTCCACCACCCCTGGTGGTCCACACCCGAGACCAAGACCTCATCCAATGCCACCCAATTCGTCGACTGGCTGGAAGACCAAGGAGCCCAGCTCCTAGTCGACCGGAAAGTCGTGCATGAAGAAGGAGGCACATTCTACCGGACGTCATCCCTCGCGACGTCAGTGATAGACCTTGCATTTGCCATCGACAATGAACCTACGACCTGGCAATGGTCGTACCTAGGTATGTGTGGGTCTGACCACGAGTGCATCCTCATGCGCTCATCGAAACTCCCCCAATTTGCGACAGCCAGCCGTGCCTTCAACACGCGGAAGGCTGACTGGGATCTGTTTGCCAACACTATCAAGTCCAAGGCTCCCCATACCTTGCACAAGATCAGTGTCAGCAACGACCCAGACGAAATCGCAAACGCCCTCACCAACTGCCTCCAAGATGCATGCACTCTCGCGATACCGCGCTGCAACGGGTCCCCTCGTAGCAAGCCGTGGTGGAACGATGAGCTGCTACAGCTCCGAAAGCAGTTCAAACGCGCCGAGCGGAAGTACAAGAAGCGCAAGGTCTCGATCCTCGAGTTCAAGCGCTGCCGAACATGGTACTTCCAGACAATCAAGACTACGAAGCGACGATACTTCAACGAGTTCCTCGAGCAGGCTGACGGCCCCGACGTCTACACTGCTTTGAAGTATACCCGCGGCCTACAACAGAACATCGTCCCCACGATCCAGCACGAAGGCACAGCCAGGACCTCCTTTGAGGAAAAGGCGAGTGCTTTCTTCTCACTCCTCGGCGGCGAAAGCACCCCCTCCACGACGGACGAACCCTACGACGTTCCGTCGTCACACACAGCCAGATGGGCGTGGAACCCCATCACCGACAACGAAATCCACTGGGCGATCGACTCGCCCAAACCCAACAAATCAGCAGGCCCTGACGGTATGCCCCCTGTGATTATCCAGCGCGCATTGCGCGCCTCCCCGGAACTACTGACCACAGCATACCGAAAACTCTTCGAGCTGGGTAAGCACCCGACGCCCTGGCGACAGGGAATAGGCGTGATTATTCCGAAGAAGGGCAAACCCGATTACTCGCTCGTGAAAGCCTACCGAGTGATCGTCCTGCTGAACTGCCTCGGCAAGGTCATGGAAAAGCTGCTAGCCCGCAGGCTCAGCTACATGGCCGCCGTAAACGAACGAATGCTTGATCCAAGCCAGATTGGCGGTCGCCGCCAGCTGTCTGCTGTCGACAGCGGTCTCATCCTTCGAGACCAACTGGCCACGTGGAAAAAGCGCAACCTCACCCCCAGCGTCGCCTTCCTCGACATCAGAGGCGCCTTCGACCACGTCGACAGGCGTACTCTCCTCAACGGCTGCGCCTCCATCGGATTACCCGCCCCATACCTCCACTGGATCAACAGTTTCCTGCAACGCCGTGCAGTGAAGCTCAAGATTCAGAACGAAACTGGAGAGCTGACTGGTATTAACAGTGGCGTCCCGCAAGGGAGCCCGATCTCGCCAATCCTCTTCCTCATATACGCCCGCACGCTGCGTCTTCCCCCTCAGCTGTCCGCAGCCACGTGCGTGCTCGCGTATATCGACGATATCACCATTGCTGTGGCCTCAAAGTCTGTGAAGGCTAATTGCCAGACACTAACCAAGCAGATCCAGTACATGATCGAAACCGCCACCACTGCCGGCATCGAGTTTGAGCCCTCCAAGCTTGAGCTCATGCACTTTACCAAGGCCGCCAAGGCCCAATCCATGGGTGTCAGAGTAGGCTCCTTTGACATCCAACCTTCGTCAACAGTCACCTGGTTAGGGTTCACCCTCGACCAGCACATGACATTCAAGGAACACGCCCACCGACGCGCCCAGAAAGCGAGAGAAGCCTTCCATGGCATCCTTCGCTTGACAGGCCAGTGGCGTGGTCTCTCCGCGTCCGCCATACGACAAGCGTACCAGACCGTGCTGCGACCGATCGCAGAGTACGGTTCAGAGCTGTGGTGGACAGACAAAAAACCCGTTGGCCTCGCGAAAACCCTCGAGGCCATGCAGTATCGGGTTGCGCAGAAGATCTTGGGCACGGGACGAGGCTCCCCGACTCTCGCCACCGAGCTGGAAGCGGGACTTTTGCCAGTTCCACTTGCCCTTGATCTCAAAAACCTACGGTACACACTACGAGTCCTCGCCTTCCCGAAGCATCATCCCGTTCGCCAACTGATGCAGCCGGCGCAGGATGAGCTCAACTCTGAGTCCGATTTTGGCAGCGTCGGGCTTCAGCAGCCAGATACCGTAGGTCAACTCCAATTCTTTTCACGACAGCTTCGACAATTTATTCCTCGAGGAATCCTCCTTCGCGACCGGATCGAATGGGACGCGCCCTGGCGCGCGCCGCTCCCACTGACAACTGTTATTCCGCGACTGACCAAGGAAGAAGCCACCGAGGCACACCACAAGCTACGTGAAGAACTCGACCTTTGCACGATCGACGGCGCTGACGTCATCTACACGGACGGTTCCAAGGAGGGCGATCGATCAGCTTATGCTGTCGTTCACCTCCGCGGCAAGCGCACCATTTACGTGGAAAGCGAGGCCATGGGACCGTACATGGAGGTGGCGGATTGCGAGTCACACGCGATCCTCCGAGCCGTCCGATACGCACGTCGACTACGAACCTGTTCGCCAACCGTTTACATCTTTGTCGACAGCCACGCTGCGATCCAGCGTTTGGGTAAGCCCAACGAGCTGTCGGCCAGGATCAGGGCGCTGCCTGCTCCCAGAAATCCTGCTACACTAGTGGTTCACTGGTGTCCAGGACATATGGGTATTGCAGGTAACGAACTGGCGGATATGGCTGCGAAGGAGGCCCTGAAGAGGGATCCTCCCAAGCAGCCTATGGTCACACAGGGCTTCGTGAAACGTGCCATCCGAGAAAGTGCAATCGACAACTGGCAAAAACTGCTTTGCCCACCAAGAGTTCCTGCGACGACACACCCTCCCGACGCTACACGAACGGCCCCTCGAGACAAGTGCGGTAAGCACTACCGCAGGATGGGTGGAGGAACGGCAGTTTTGCGCAAACCTCTACGAGGCAAGCGCAGACTGACGTCAGCCTTCTACCATCTCCTGATGGGGAAGGGGTGCTATCTCCCAGCACTCCTGAAGGCCAAGAAGGTCACGTCGGACAGGTGTCGACACTGTGACCAGGAACAGGAGACAGTCGAGCACATTGTGCTTGAGTGTCCTAACTTCATACAAGACAGGCGACGGTTGACCCTGGATCTCGGGACGCGGCCCGAAATACCGCAATTGTTCTTCACGAACAAGGGGAGGCAGGCCCTACTCAAGTTCATCGAGGCGACGCAGTTTGGCACGCAGCAGTGGGTTGGTGGACTGGCGGAGCGAGATGGACGAGATAGTGGCAGGAGAGAGGATGAGGATGGAGGAGGGAGAGGGGGAGTGAGAGTGGTTGAGTGCTGGAGTGGTGGAGCTGGAGGAGGATATTATGTTTTAAAAATTTAGATAAATAGTCCGTCGAGACTCTACTCGATATTGCCATAGGCTGTACGTACCAAATGCAATTATCGGATTAAAAAAAAAAAAAAAAAAACAGCATAAAATTCAGAAAGAGAAACGGAGGGTGCAGGTACTAAACACTATGAAGAGTTGTAAGCTTGGGAAGCAAACTAGAAACCCAACTCTACAGAGGGCGGAACAGAGTGAACTATATACACGAAGGGCAGAAGCCAAAGACAAAGACAAAACAACTTGCGCAAGAAAACTTTTCAACTCAGACATCATTCCTCCGAGGTATCCATTCATCAAGACCGCCGGATTCCGATACGCATCGGTTATCGACGCATGATTTGCTTCGGGTGAGTTTTCGCAAATCCCTATCAGGTCTTGGATGGGGCTGTGCGTTGAGGCCATCCTCATTAGGATTGGAATGGCGCCATCGTAGCGTCTGCACAGTGGTATTCCTTCACGATGCTCGGCATCTCGGATTTCCGACGTTGCTGATTTTATTTGTTGGCGCAGTGGTCAACCCTATCGATGTTCATTCATAACAAGAGATTAGGGTCGCGGAAAGGTGATGGGCAGGCTGCGGGAGTGTGTATCGCGTTGGCTGCTGCTACGATTGCTGCTGCTCGAGAACGGATCAGTCCATCTGCTCCTATTTCTAGCAGCTGCAACTTGCGCGCAGCAATGCGGGGGTCGTTGTCGTCTTTGGGAAGATGAATACGTGAAAGGGCATCGGGTAGCGGGGACAACCGTCCTGGGCGGTGTTCCAATTCCAGATTGTATTCCGACAACAACAGCGCCCAGCGAGCTTGTCGTTCCGAGAGTTGCCGTGTTTCTGTGAAATGCAGAAGGTTCTTGTGGTCAGTCAGCACCCGAACTGGGAACTGCGAGCCTTTCAGTTCTCCTCGCCATTCTTTGAGAGCTCTTATGATTGCCAGCAGTTCTTTGTCGTGGATCTCATATTTGCACTCGTGTGGAGTGAGCTTCTTACTGATGTAAGCACACGGGTGAAGCTTATCGGCGTGCTTCTGAAGCAGTACTGCTCCTGTGCTGTAACCAGAAGAGTCTGCTTCCACCACCGTCGGTAGACTGTAATCAAAGGTTTTCAGAATGGGGGCGGAGCAGAATGCAGTTTTGAGGGTGGTGAAAGACTTCTCTGCTTCAGGGGACCACTTGAACACTGTCTTCATTGGCGTCAGCTCGACCAAGGGACGAGCAATCTCAGAGAAATCGTGAATAAAGGTTCGATAGAAGTTGGCAAAGCCGATAAATGCTTGGACTTCTTTCTTAGTGGTGGGTACTGGCCAATCTTGTACTGCAGCCACCTTCTCAGGGTCCATTTTGGCAGAGCCTGGGGAGATGATTTTTTTTTTTTTTTTTAATCCGATAATTGCATTTGGTACGTACAGCCTATGGCAATATCGAGTAGAGTCTCGACGGACTATTTATCTAAATTTTCATACATTATATCCTCCTCCAACTCCACCTCTCAACCACTCTCACTCCCCCCTCTCCCTCCTCCATCCTCATCCTCTCTCCTGCCACTATCTCGTCCATCTCGCTCCGCCAGTCCACCAACCCACTGCTGCGTGCCAAACTGCGTCGCCTCGATGAACTTGAGTAGGGCCTGCCTCCCCTTGTTCGTGAAGAACAATTGCGGTATTTCGGGCCGCGTCCCGAGATCCAGGGTCAACCGTCGCCTGTCTTGTGTGAAGTTAGGACACTCAAGCACAATGTGCTCGACTGTCTCCTGTTCCTGGTCACAGTGTCGACACCTGTCCGACGTGACCTTCTTGGCCTTCAGGAGTGCTGGGAGATAGCACCCCTTCCCCATCAGGAGATGGTAGAAGGCTGACGTCAGTCTGCGCTTGCCTCGTAGAGGTTTGCGCAAAACTGCCGTTCCTCCACCCATCCTGCGGTAGTGCTTACCGCACTTGTCTCGAGGGGCCGTTCGTGTAGCGTCGGGAGGGTGTGTCGTCGCAGGAACTGTTGGTGGGCAAAGCAGTTTTTGCCAGTCGTCGATTGCACGTTCGCGGATGGCACGTTTCACGAAGCCCTGTGTGACCATAGGCTGCTTGGGAGGATCCCTCAGTAGGGCCTCCTTCGCAGCCATATCCGCCAGTTCGTTACCTGCAATACCCATATGTCCTGGACACCAGTGAACCACTAGTGTAGCAGGATTTCTGGGAGCAGGCAGCGCCCTGATCCTGGCCGACAGCTCGTTGGGCTTGCCCAAACGCTGGATCGCAGCGTGGCTGTCGACAAAGATGTAAACGGTTGGCGAACAGGTTCGTAGTCGACGTGCGTATCGGACGGCTCGGAGGATCGCGTGTGACTCGCAATCTGCCACCTCCATGTACGGTCCCATGGCCTCGCTTTCCACGTAAATGGTGCGCTTGCCGCGGAGGTGAACGACAGCATAGGCTGATCGATCGCCCTCCTTGGAACCGTCCGTGTAGATGACGTCAGCGCCGTCGATCGTGCAAAGGTCGAGTTCATCACGTAGCTTGTGGTGTGCCTCGGTGGCTTCTTCCTTGGTGAGTCGCGGAATAACAGTTGTCAGTGGGAGAGGCGCGCGCCAGGGCGCATCCCATTCGATCCGGTCGCGAAGGAGGATTCCTCGAGGAATGAATTGTCGAAGCTGTCGTGAAAAGTATTGGAGTTGACCTACGGTATCTGGCTGCTGAAGCCCGACGCTGCCAAAATCGGATTCAGAGTTGAGCTCGTCTTGCGCCGGCTGCATCAGTTGGCGAACGGGATGATGCTTCGGGAAGGCGAGGACTCGTAGTGTGTACCGTAGGTTTTTAAGGTCGAGGGCAAGTGGAACTGGCAAAAGTCCCGCCTCCAGCTCGGTGGCGAGAGTCGGGGAGCCTCGTCCCGTGCCCAAGATCTTCTGCGCAACCCGATACTGCATGGCCTCGAGGGTTTTCGCGAGGCCAACGGGTTTTTTGTCTGTCCACCACAGCTCTGAACCGTACTCTGCGATCGGTCGCAGGACGGTCTGGTACGCTTGTCGTATGGCGGACGCGGAGAGACCACGCCACTGGCCTGTCAAGCGAAGGATGCCATGGAAGGCTTCTCTCGCTTTCTGGGCGCGACGGTGGGCGTGCTCTTTGAATGTCATGTGCTGGTCGAGGGTGAACCCTAACCAGGTGACTGTCGACGAAGGTTGGATGTCAAAGGAGCCTACTCTGACGCCCATGGATTGTGTTGCCGTTAGCAACCATCATCAAAGAGAGACCGAAGTGGGAAAGGGAGAGGGCAACGGATATTATGTGGTATAAAAGGAGAGCTGCTGGCTAGTCTCGCATTATTTAGTTTTCCTTCTTTCTTCCTCATCTGACAATAAAGTTCTCATAATCGGTATAACTTCGTAACAATACAAGTCCCGTAACAAATTGTCAGATCTACACAAAAACAAAGAAAATCACCTTTGGTTTCAGACACTCAGTTATTCAGTTTCAGTTCCCCGATTTATTCAACGAGAAAGAAGAGAATTTAGATGCCCACATTTGGGATAGATTCCGATATAGATTCAGACATGGGATCGCACGAGGCCACTTCATCCAAGATGGACATAGACGACATTCACGTAAGCAAGCCGAAACCCCTACGGCACCAGAACTTTCCCCAATTCGACGGCAACAAAGGAATGTACCGCATCTGGAAACGTCAGATGGCTTCCATGTTGCTGCTACACGAGTACGAGGACGTGACACGGGTTGCGGCGGCAATGCAGGTAGCCTTGATGGGAGAGGCAAACGAGAGCGCAGGCGGTGAGCTTGAACGCCTGGCGTTGAAGACAAGCACTACGGTAGAGGAAATTTGGAAGGTTCTGGACGACCATTTTGAAGACCCCCTTCACCAAGCCCGAGCAACCGAGCGGCTCTCGAACCTGGAGCAGGGAAACAAACCGCTAGATCGGTACATCGATGAGTATCGTGACCTGCTGCTGCAAGCTGGAGGAGGTGACTACCCAGAGGGTGTGAAGATCCAGGGTCTGATGAGAGGGCTCAATGAGGCCCTATACGACAGGATGGTGACAATCCCAAGAGCAGCCACCATGGCGCAACAAATCGAGTTATTACGAGGCGTTTCACAGCGGATGGACGAAGCGAGAGAGCGGAAGGGTAGAAAGAAGCGGCCCATCCTATTCACGCAGTCAGTGAAGATCGACGAGGGCGACCCTATGGACATTGACGTCAATGCCAGCCAGGTGAGAGGCGGGCCGCAGCGACCAGTGCAAGGATCTGGACCTGGACTTCCAACAGACGACGTGTATCGAGGCAAGACAGCAAAATGGGTCTCGAAGGAAGTACTGCAGGCGCGGAAAGAGGCAGGCCTTTGTTTGCGTTGCGCACGGCGAGGTTGTTTGGTCCGAGTCTGTCCCATGAAGCCAGCAAGAAACCCCAATAAGCAGGTGACGCGGACCAACAACATGAACACGACGAAGGAAGCTACCCTAGAACGCCTCGAAGATGTGTGGGAGGAGTCGGAAACAACTTCCTACAACAACACGAGTTTATGGCACCTTTTTGTCCATAACTCGCCCAATTCCATCCAAAAGACGTTGATAATCCCAGCAATCGATTTATTACGACGAGCTGCATCGTTGACAGTTTGATGCACCTTGGCGGCTTTTCTGCGCGTTGTTTTACAGCCAGAAAACCGTTTTTGTCGTCGTCGTCAACCCCTCTTTTGACGATCGAGAAATCTTTTCGCCCCGGCAAAAAGTTTTTTCGCACACAACAACCACATTTTCGATCATCGTTTACTCGACGAATACCATCGAAAAATATATAAAAATAACACGACTGAATTCGTAACATCGAGTACTTTCGTTTCATATAATTTTACAATGGCGCATCGAGCGCGCACGCCCAGCAGCGAGGAACCGCCGCAGCTGCCATCTTTCACACCCCTGCAGGAGTGTGAAGTTGGTGATAAACACACTTTTTCATCATCTCCCCCCAACCCTGACCCCAAAAGGTTCAGGCACGAACTTAACAATGAGGCCAGCGCCAACGAAAAGCGCGCCCTTATGAAAGAAATGGCACTTTATTGCCTAAATTTCCTAACCATGGATGACTACAATTGGGCGAGTGTAAAGCTCGCTTTTTTACAAAAACAGGCTTGGCTCGAAGACCAAGTTGACGAAGAAACCCCTGAACAACAACTCTTGCTGCCCTGCAGCGAGACAATTGACACTACGATGAGCGACGTGCCGCGCGGCCTCGCAGCCTCTCGACACGCAGACTCGTCGCCACCACACACAACCAACAACAGCTCCAGCTGTCCCAGAGCGGGCAGGCCTGAGAGCTCCACCAATCAAACCCAGTTCTACTGGCAAAAATGCGAAGGCGACGCCACATGCCGACGCTACACTGGAAACCCCTGCTGCCCCTGCACGCAGCACAAAAACTGCACTTCCAGCTTCGCCCTACAAGGCAGCTTTGTGCAGCAACCTGCCACCCCAGACTGCCACCCAGCATAAATTGGATGGCTTCACCACTGTTGCGCGCCCTTCCAAGCGCGTGAACAAAAATACTCCTGGTCCTTGCGAGCTCATTTTGAGCAGTGAGGGCAAGAAGGGCAAGGTCACCTCTGCCAAACAAATTCGTGACCAGATAAACTGCCGCCGCGGCATGCTTGCCATTGGCGTGCGACTAACTGGCAAAGGAAACCTCGCGGTTACCTGCGCCAACGAAAAGGCTAGAAACGAGCTGTGGGCTTCCCGCAACTCGTGGCTAGCCACACTACGTCCGCTCGGCTGGACATCAGTTGCAGCCACTGAAAAGTGGCAGCGACTGGTGGCCCATGGCATCCCAGTCGACGAACTACAAAACTTCCACGCCGAATTTAAGGCGTCGAATGGGATTGAGACCCGTGGCACCTGTCGCTTGCTTAAGCGCCAACGTGCCAACCAAAAGGCAGTTTCAGTCGTTTTTTCTGTGGCAACACCTGAGGAAGCGGCTAAATGCCTACAGGGCCCGATATTTTTCGCGGCTCAGAAGGTCCCAATTGTGAAGTACCTGTATGTATAGTGTGGAAATTTATCATTGGTACAAAACATCGTGGACTAGGGGGAGGAAGTTGGGGGGAAGGAGGAGTGCAGGGGTGTTGAGTGGAGGATAAATTTTTAGAAAATGGATATGAAAATTAGTTAAATAGTCCGTCGAGACTTTACTCGATATTGCCATAGGCTTATGTACCAAGACGCAATTAACGGATTATAAAAAAAAAAAAAAAAAAAGAGGAGTCGGAAAAGAGTAGGCCCTGCACGAAGTCGTGTGCAGGTGCGTCAGAAAAGGGATGGGGGAAGAGAAAGTTGGCTGCTGGCAGACTTGTGGGAAAGAAATGGAAGAAGAAAATGGAGTGTGAGCTCCTGTTAGTAGATGTACTCGTGAATGATAAACACAATTACTACAGGACTCATAGACCCAGGTTCCTCAGCATATAACACAGTGTCAGAATCATTCGCAAAGCGTGCCAACCTTCGC